>MU760566.1:23908-35416 GCA_026770625.1 Nicotiana glauca
GTGAGTAATAGCAATAAATAATAACTGAAAGTAAGAAAACCTGTAAGAACACTAAACAGTTCTAAAAGTAACAGTACAGGTAAGAACATCTCTAAGGAGTAAAGTCCAGTATCAGTCTACTACTGTCCCACAATTATCCAACATTGCTGTGACGCGCAGCCCGATCCTTACTAATACTGCGGCGGCGTGCAGCCCGATCCAATATAATAGTAAATGCGTTCACTGGGGGTTTGTGCAGACTCCGGAGGGGCTCCTTCAGCCCAAGCGCTATAATACCGCGGCATGCAGTCCGATCCATATATATATATATATATATATATATATCACTGAGGTGTGTAGTCCGATCCATATATATATATCTATCATATATATAATACTGCGACGTGCAGTCCGATCCAATACATGTATGTGTATATACTGTTACGGCGTGCAATCCGATCCGGCATATGTCAAATACCTCACTATGGGTCCTCGACCCCTCTCAGTCCATATAGACTTGGCCTCCGGGCCCACTCAGCTAGAACAGGGTATTCAACCCTAGGTATTCTCACTTAGAGTACATTTCTAGTACCGGTTCATGTTATGCTTTACAGCTAAGAGTACGACTGAGAGTATGTGTTCAACAGGTATAGGGGTCATTTAGCTCCATAGGCTTCCCTAAGGTTCTACAGATCGTCACAAGGCCCCAAACATGGCAACTAGCCCAAACATTCGGATATAAGCTCAGTCTCAGTCAATAAGTACAGTAAACCATCAATCGGGACGGACTAAGTCCGAATCCCCAGTCACAATATCACCACGCTCATCACATGACGCGTGTTTCATCTCAACATAGCACTGTATAGTGCAAATACGGGGTTTTAAACCCTCAGTATATCATTCATGACTACCACTCACCTCGAGCCGGGGAAAATCCTAGCTCGCCTTGCGCTTCCCTCGCAAATCGACCTCCCCTAGTGCCAAATCTGATCAAAACCAATAAGAATACATCAAAATAGGCTAATGGAAAATAACCCAATCGAAATGACTCGAAAAACACCCAAAAACATGAAGTTTCCAAAACCCGAGCCCCAGGCCTGCTTCTCAAAAAATTACGAAATTCACATTTCCGGAATTCTCGTCTCGCCACGAGTCCGTACATATAAATTTTTTCAAAATCGGAGTCCAATAGCCCCTTCAAATTCTAAATTTTTCAAAACCCAAAACCAAGCCCTAGCTTCTCCAATTTACACCCCAATTTCAGTGATTTAGATGAAGATTCTAGGATAAAATCACGTAATTAGTCCATAAAACTTACCTCCAATCGAAAACTAGGTGAAAATCTCTTACTCTCTCGTCCAATAGCTTCAAACTTTGCCCAACAATGGAGAAAAGAGGTTTTGCTCGCGTCTGAAATGATACTTAACTGATTATGCCCGTCTATTAATTCCTTCTTCGCGTTCGCGACATAGCCCACGCGAACGCGATGGGAAAACTTTTAAAATTCAAAAATTCTCCTATGTGAACGCGATCTCCAGCTCGCGATCGCGATGCACAAGCACATGTACTCACGCGAACGCGACATACCCTTCGCGATCGCGTATAAGAAAATTCACTGGCCTCCCAATCCTTCTTCGCGAACGCGTGATCACCCTCGAGAACGCGTGCCTTTGCTTTCTTCCTCTACGCGTTTGCATCACACCCTTCGTGAATGCGTAGGCCAAATCCTCAGACCCTCATTTTCCTTCTACGTATTCGCGTTCATCACCCACGCGAACGCGATGCCTTAAATACCTGCAATTTCATGACAGCAAATCTGCTCCTATTCTTCATCAACAATGATCCGTTTGACCCCCGGAATCACCCCTGAGGCCCCGGGGACCTCAACCAAAACCACCAACCTACTTCAAAACACGATACGAACTTGTTCCAATCATAAAAATACATCATTACACACAAAAATCATCGAATCAAGGCGGATTCAAGCCTAAGTTTCAACTAAAACTTCCGAAACCTATATTCCATCAAAAACCTGACCAAACGATGTCCGAATGACCTGAAAATTTTCAGACATATCCAAAATCACCTAACGAAGCTACGTCAACTGTCGGAATTCCATTCCGACTCCCGGATCAAAATCTCACCTATCAACCGGATTCCGCCAAAATTCCAACTTCGCCAATTCAAGCCTATTTCTACACCGGACCTCCAAATTCAATTCCGATGGCTCCCCTAAGTCAAAAATCACCTCCCAAAGCTAACCGAACCACTGGAATCCACATCCGAGCCCTGTAACCACATAGTCAACTTCAGGTTGACTTTTCTGAAACAAACTCCATTCTAAGAGGCTATATGCCTTATTTTCAACTAGAATCGACTCAAATTCACCCGATAGACTCTAATACCGATATAGAATATGATACAACACAATAAGGGGGAAACAGGGTAGTAACTCATGTGGCGACGGACCGGGTCATCACAGGCATCTTGATAATTCTGCAACATGTAACGTGCACCTCCCGTAAAGCTGGAAGAGAGTATAACTCTTTGTCCTTGAGAAGAAGGTTCTATATCCCCATGTAAAACAGCATCTTGTAACCCTTTATAAAAATGTGCTCTCAATTGTTTTTGATGAAGCCTAATAAACCTTAATCGAGAAGATTCCATCATTGTATAAACATCTACCAAGAATTGCTGGAATAATCTTCTAGCTGACACAATTATTGGATGTTCATCCTTCCTTTATTGAATTTTATATGATAAGTACTCACGTGTGCTAACACATTTTCTTCCACCAGTTGAATCATCAATATCATTTAAAGGAATATCTTCTCTGTATTCATCTTCACCATAAGAAAATAGTAATGGATATTGCAAACCTAAGTATGCTGCATTTAATTCATTTATCCTTTGTAGTTGTCCAGATTGACTTTCAACTATGATATCTCTGTCAGACCTTGTTTGTTCAAAATCTCCTACAATCAAAGCAGCTACCTCTGAAACGGTTGGTAAATTGTATCTTCTTCTATCAGAGCCTCTTTTCCCAATCAATCTAAGTTTAACATTTGAGGTCTCATATGATTGAAATTGATCTCTCACCATTCTAAATGACTTTGCAAGAACATTGTTCTCATCAAGAATTTGCTTCAAGTCATTCACAATTTCAGCATGAAGTTGATTGTTCAATTCACCACGGTTGTAAAGAAAAATATTGAATTGAACTAACAATTTATGTCTTATTAAAAATACAATTTTAAAATAATTTGAGTAACCAATTGTATATGCTAACCTAATAGCATGAATTCTATTTTCCACCTCATTTTCTGTATCATAGATATAAAGCTGAGCAAATTTTGGAGAAGACCCCTCCGGAGGCAATAAGCTTCCAATCTGATGATAGTTTTGCCCAGACAATATGAATGTTCTCGGTCCCTTTGTTTTGTTGACAGAAAATCCACCATTCCTCCTATTGATGTAAATGCAAATATAGAATTATATGTTCGAATGTTCTCTCTGAAATGTTTTCTTTTTGCACCTTTATGAAATTAGGTTAGGTTAAAAAAACATATATGTGCAAAATTATAGTGTATATTTTTAATGAAATGAATTTATTTATTAACCTGATCCAAATAATAAATTCTTCAAAATCGAAAGAGGCTCCTTTGGAGTTGGTAGCTTGATTTTTCCACGACCACAACATAAAGTGAAAACAGGTTTTTTATTTTTATACTTCTTCTCAACTCTTTCCTCAAACCAGAAATAAGCTCCACAATATTCACATTCATAATTGGCATCTCCAATATCCCAGTATTCTAGTTGTATGAGAATAAAATAAAGAGATAAAGTTAAAGAAGTTATTACATAGAAAGTAACAATATATTGTATATGTAACTTGAAATTACGACATACTTACCTTCATTGGTGATCCAGCTCTCAACTTCATCATCTAAATATAATAATAATTAATGTGTAAAATTAGAAATTTAATATATGTGGAAGTTTTAATGCATTTGACAATTATCGAAAATTGATGAGTTATATGTGAATACCTTCAACAACATCGTCATCTTCATTTGCATCGTGAATATGTACGTTGGATTGCATATGGCCTTGATGAATAAATTATAATTTAATAAACTTTTATGTATGAATATGAGTTGTGGTTAATTCAAGGACATACCTGGTATATCAGCATCAATATTGTCATCTTCAAATTCTAAATATAAAAATTAATTGTTAGCCGTTTTCCAATTTCAAATTTAGGAAAAAGTATATTGCAAAGCTGAATTTGAAATAAAAGAGATGCATGTAAAAGAATGAAAATTGGATAAGTGTAACCCAAAAAAAAACTCATAAGCAAAATTGTAAAATAACATACATGATGTACTTGAGAAAATAAAGAGATGCAAACAAACATGATGTTGCCCAAGTTTCGCATATAAATTATATGTTTATAAATTAAAAGCTTCATTTTTTATTTGGACATGTATACAGGGGCACCAAAAATTGATTTCCTCAAATTTCCAAAATAATTTGAATAAGATAAGCATAAATATTACCTTCAAATAATGGTATCTCATTTAAATCAGGTAGAAGTTGTTCTTCCTGCAAATTTGAACTCGATGAACCATATTGGAAATTATGCTCTTGCATTGATATTGGATATTGTTCTTGAGAATAAGATGTCGAAACATGTCCAAAACTCTTTTTGGGGTTCTACTAAATCGAGGAAAATTTAGAAGATTTGTTATGTCGGTTAATGGTTGTTTTGCTTTCCCTTTTTGAGAAGTATTCCCTCTGATATTAGAATCAACGATTTCTGTAAACAATAAAATAAATACAAAATAACTAATTGCTAGAATTTGAAAAATATATGAAAACTATGAAACAACTTTTTACAGGCAACACTTATTATGTAAACCATGTTAACATGTAACATATCTTTTTAATTTCATGTTGGTCAAGATAAAGTTTAAGGTTATTGGAATAATGTCACGACCCCAATCTCGGTCGTGATGGCGCCCAACATAATTTCTAGGCAAGCCCGACCATTTTCACTCTCAACCCGAGAATGAAGCTCAAAACCAGTTATTTGAATATCATTAATAATAATTAAACTAAAAGATTATGCTGAATATCACTATAACACAGAATATACTCCCAAAGACCTGGGGGTCATGACTCTAGAGCCTCTAACAATACAGTGTGACAAGACTCCAAATAATACAATGTCTCAAAACTGCGGAAAGATAATAAAAGAGATAAGGGAGGAGTTGGGTCCTGCGGACGCCAGGCAGCTACCTCGACAACTCCGGACAAACTCTGAAATCAGCAACAGCTCAGCTAAACTCCCGGGATACCTGGATCTGCACACATGGTGCAGGGAGTAAAGTGAGTACTTCCAACTCATTGGTAATAGACATATATAATGACTGAAAGTAAGAAATCCCAAAATACCACAATACAAAGCTATAACCAATACTCCTACACATTTAATAGTGTAATAATAACAATTAATGACAGATATCACAGGCAGATATAGATGTATGAATGCAATGCAACGCACATGACCGCTACGTCGCGTAGCGCGATCCATGGGTACCCGCGCTCACTGGGGGTATGTACAGCTCCGGAGGGGATCCTACAGCCCAAGCGCAATATCATAGTAACATACGTTGCGGCGTGCAGCCCGATCCACTATTAGTCCAGCTAAATGCATGCAAGCCACACAGGCACAGTCAAACTTACCATTTTTAGTTCCGATTATCAGTAATTATAAATTAGGTGTTCGAAACCTTAGAATTTTGCTAGTTATTTCAAGACAATGTTTAGCTCGAGACTGATATCATGAAAGCATGCTATATATCATGGAAACAGTGATAATAATCCCTACGGGATCCAAATAATCGGCACGCAACCTAAATATATCCATAACCATCCAAGTAGGAGGTTTACCAGCTAATTTATAGCCAACAACACAATTCAACATCACTCGGGCGAACTAAGCCATAGTCCCCAATCACAATCGACCCCGCACTCACCGTAGAGTACGTGTCTCGNTGGGCCCACTTCTCGAAAAAATCCAGAATTTACATCACTAGATTCCTCGTCTCTCTACGAGTCTATATATATCAAATTTACAAAATTCGGAGTTCTTTGGCCCCTCAAATTCAAAGTTTACGCTTTCTTAAGTTTCAAGCCCTAACCACCATTTTTAACCCTTAAATCCTTGAATTTTCAGTGTTTAATCCTTGTTTTCATACCATAACAACACTATTCGAGGCTACAAATTCATGCCTGATGGAATCTCCTTCGAATCCTCTCCAAATCGCCCAAAATTGCCTCTCCCCGAAGTCCAAAAATGTTTTTCTAACTTCTGAAATTTCAATAACACTGTTTCATTAAACCCTCAGCATTTTTCGCTTCTGCGTTCCCGATACCGCCTACGCGGGACCGCTTATGCGGTTCTCATTAAACTCCCCAGAAATCGCTTATGCGATCAGGCATCCGCTTCTGCGGTTCCCCATCTTCCGCTCCTGCGGTGATTTCTCCGCTTTTGCGGACCCTCTAATGCAACCAGACTTCCGCTTTTGCGGAATCCTCCTGGGCTCCCCTTGGCCGCTTCTGCGGCTCTCGCACCGCATATACGGAACCGCTTAAGCGGCTCCTTTTCCGCAGATGTGGAAACAACAGAACGCTTAAGGATCTGCTGCAACACCAAGCCTCCAACTTCCGTTTAATCATCCGAATTCACCCCTAGGCCCTTGGGACCTCAACCAAAAGCACAGATATGATCTAATACTTCATTCAAACTTGCTCGAATCATCAAAACGCTAATGTTAACATCAAAATCCTCAATTATGATTAAATCAAAGCCTAAATTTCTCAAAAACTTCCGACTTGCACATTCAATCAAAAACCCGAACAAACGATGTCCGAATGACCTGAAAATTTGCAGACATATCCAAAATCACCTAACGAAGCTACTGCAACTCTCGAAATTCCATTCCGACCCTCGGATCAAAATCTCACCTATCCACCGGAATTCGCCAAAATTCCAACTTCGCCAATTCAAGCCTAATTCTACACCGAGCCTCCAAAATCAATTCCGATTTCACTCCTAAGTCACAAATCATCCCCCGAAGCTAACCAAATTACCGGAATTCACATCCGAGCCTTCTAACTATATAGTCAACTTCCGGTTGGCTTTTCCAAAACAGTTTCCTTCTAAGAGACTGTGTGCCTTATTTCCAACTAAAACCAATTCAATTCTACCCGATTCATTCAAATACTTATATTAAAACATAGAGCAACATAATATGGGGGAAAAAGGGCGGAGATACATGAGACGACGGATCGGGTCGTTACATCCTCCTCAACTTAAACAAACGCCCGTCCTCGAGCGTACCCAGAGGTGTACTAAAAGCCAACCAATATTTGAATGACCTTACCAAACATATACCCGAGGTGATCCCACGTCACCCTAACTCACATAGGCACCGATAATACAACACAGCTGAAATTTCACAGTCCATCTATATCATAACCGTAGAACCACATTGCACTTCTGAACCCATACACAAGATCAGAACTTCACATCTTACTCAAAATAAACTCGAAACGATATTCTCCATTCACGGTAGTTGCTCAATTACCGATAGGAACCTCTTATTAGCTAAGTCTTATTCCAATACTTTCATATACTGCCAATGATAAATAAAACACACGATAAACCGTATCAATTTCTCAGATCAACCATTCATGAAGCCACTTCCTTATTTACTAATACCACAACACATTTCCGGGCCAAACCTCGATATGGACCCTCTAATCAGCTGAAATCACATATGTTTGCATTTATTAATGACTCCAACAATCACCTTGAGTTCAACGCACCACTCTGGTGATATGACATTTCATCACAGGCCTAAGCCACAACTTGCATAATCCGCGCACCAATGATGGGTGATCTGAACATACTCAAATCATGACAAATGACTCAAATAAAAGAGCTGAAACTCAAATTCCTCAGTACCATCACAACACAAGGCTGGGACCCCGTCCCACATCATAGAAATAGAATACATGTATCTACCCCGAAGGGTCTAATATCCACGTAGCCTCGCTAAAATGCGCGATCTTATCCCAACACTGTTACACATGAAGTACCTCAAGTCGCTATGCTCAAAATAGACAGCCACACACAAATCGATGTCTGAAACCAAGTAATCCCTCACATCCATGGTGAAGCAAGTAATATACACCGTTCAATCCTGAAAGGACATAACCGGCGCGCCCTTCATCGAGCAACACCCAATATGGACTTTCTTTAGAAATCAGGAAGCAAGGCATACAAAATAACATATGGAAAACTATTCTCAACATCACACTGTTGCGGCGTGCAACCCGATCCAGATAACCTACCCATGGTGTGTGCCACCCGATCCATACATATATCTCACATAGGGAGATGCACATCGAGCCAAATTTGCTCATTATAACAAAATACTGTGTGCCTAACAATATCTACATATGGGGTTGTAAGCTACACAACTCAAACACAACTGAGGTCCTCCCCCCTCAACTTCCACTATGAATCTCGATAGCACTGCACTATATGTGCCCACAGCTCGAAAATCATAACGCCTCACAGCACAGAAAAAGCAACTCATAGATCTCCCCAGATCACTAACAAGCTCAATAACGAGAGATTAAACCTATCCCTCAACAATACATCTCAGGGCCAACCAAGCCATCTCAATCTGAATACGTAGCCAATCAGCTTACCAACAAACTCATTACCAAAAAGCCTGAAGCTGCTCCTTCCTCTTTTATAACTCCTACCAGAGCCGTATGATATGGTGCCCGACACCGAATCAATATCGAAATCCACAATCTCGCCCGACGACATGCCCGGCCACAAGAAACGCATCCGAAAAAGTCTCTCAATATCGAAATTGAATCAATGGTAGAAACCTCTATACTGACATCCGTCACAAAGGCCCAATTAAGGAAAGCAATCCTTCCCATCCATCTGCTTATCTTTGGAATACCAACCACTCTGCTATATCACAATCTGATGCACCTCGCCACGCAACCGATGGCATTTCCGACATAGCCCATAGCACAATAGTCTAGAACAACCCACATTGTGACAACCAGTCTACAGCTCAGCGTCATATACAAAATCTAACATACCAACAAAGAAGGACCCACTCGGGCCTCCAATCCCAATAACCGCTAACTGTACCAATACACACTATCCACAACCATTACATAGCCTGAACATGAGAACTCACAGTCATTCTTCGAAGATATTCTAAAATTCCCCTGTGCCATCAAACACACTCAGATATCAACAGTCGATCTAGCAAGAAAATGCTGCAATACTACCGAAGTGTCATCAACTTAATCACACTATCCACAACCATTACATAGCCTGAACATGAGAACTCACAGTCATTCTTCGAAGATATTCTAAAATTCCCCTGTGCCATCAAACACACTCAGATATCAACAGTCGATCTAGCAAGAAAATGCTGCAATACTATCGAAGTGTCATCAACTTAATCACATTGCCCTTTTTTTTAAGCATATACCCTTGTCAAATCACTATGATTAGAAACACAGTTTCCTTATCATATGAGGATCATTCACCCAAATCCTCTGAAGATCGATTCTTAATTCATCTGCAGCTGCCCGTGCCGCTTAAGAATTTAATAACTTTCCATTCCGAACTAAACCGAGCCTTACACATACAAATCCCGATCCTCTACAACATAACGCATATACCATACCACATTAGGATAATATGAGAACTTTATCTTCCTTCCGCACCACAGACATCGACGCACTCAACTAGTCAAGAACTTTCATTGATCCCATCTAGAGGAAAAATCATAACACATTCCATGCTTCGCATACCTATAAGAAATATACTCATCTTCAAACTACGGTAAAACCCAACAAGAACATCTCTGCCAACTCCATTTGTACAAGCTAAACTGCTAGGACTGAGTCCTTCTATCTAAACCGAGCTGAGCAAGCCGTCAAAACTCAAGAGCATTGCTGCAAATTGCCTGTAAAAGCCCATTACTTCGAACACATACAAGGAATTAATCATATCTTTACCATATCGATTCGGTCTATTATCAAGCTATTCCTTCTATCAAATTTCTCTTTTTATTCATCATCCACTTGATATTTCTCCCTTGCCGTAGCATCACAATGCCTCAATCCAGGCCTACCACACGAGACTCGAACATAAGACCACACTGTCTAAGACCCATAGGCCACCGAATACTCTCTCAATTCTTCCCAAAAATACCACGTTCCAGAATACTTTACTTGAAGAACTTCCTGCGAATCGGAATTCGTTACCATTACTTCCCAGATACTGATACATGGAATCCCATAATTAGCATAAAATACCACAAGTCTTGATCTCTTCCTAATGGAAACACAGTCTCTAGCCACATACACAACCTTAAGACACCTGATGATTACATGCAAAAATTTCGAACACAATAAAACCATTCTCGAGAGCCATTCACTCCTATTCCAACTGCAATTTACCTGACTTAACGAACAGAACCACTCGTGCCTTATTAGCACTCTAACACCGTAGGATATGACCTCATTCCAATACAATCGAACATCTTCCTTTTCTATACACTGAGCATTCTTTATCAATAACAGCTCAAGACATCCTATTATTTCCTCACATCTACGAAGCACCATATAACCTTTATCAAAATTTTGCTTCACTCGTGCTATTCTCGGCTCATTTTCTGCAACCAGGACTGATCTGCCAGCATACCTCAAAAGGAACCAACATAACACATAACCATGCAATTAGCTAATCAACCGCAACCTCCCCAACTTGGCTCAAAGCCACCTATCAGGACACATTTAATATCCCATAATACTTTTACTCTAATGATGCCACAATATTATAGTGAGATTAAACTCAAATCACTTATAAGTTGTGAAAACATGGATCATCTAGTATTATAACTCTTTTGTAATTCTCTCATTCATTCCGCAACAGTTAAGCCCACTCTAGGCGACAAAATTTTTACTAAGCCCCCAAATTTTTCAAAAAATTTGGCAGAGTTTCCTTTGTAATTGAGCCTATCCACCTGCCAGAGAATCACCAAAACCATCCTAACAACACGCCCATAACTTGACAAAGCATCACAATGTATATCAACAACATTAATCTCAATACTACATTATATTGTCAAAATTGATACATGGACAGGCGTTGCACCTATTAGAATCATAAAACATTGAAAATACCTTTCAATTACACATGAGATCTTCTAATATACACATAAGGATCATACCACTTAAGGACACTCCGCAGGAGATATCCCACCTGCTTCGTCTCAATTTAGTATTTCAGCATACCTTCCACCATCATATACGTTACACGGTCATTTAGTCTCCTTGAGTCTGAACTCATACCGCCACATGTAATGTACTTTACTTTCCGACTAAGAGACATGAAAATATTCTTCACGCGCC
>MU760571.1:13430-23726 GCA_026770625.1 Nicotiana glauca
TTCACCGATAAGACTCTCTCTTTTTATTTCTCTCAATTTAGAATGCATTGGATTTCAACAATGATATTTTTCAATTCTCACGCCTTTGCCAATTGATCGGAAGGACTTATACAAAGGTTTGGGTAAAAAGAATTTTGGACAGAATTACAACTTTGGAACCATTTGGTGGGCTCATGGCCGACCATTTGGGGAAATTGGGATTTTTGTTTTGGTGTGACTGAACCCCAGGGAGAGGCTGCCTACGTATCCTTTCAGAATCAAATCAAACATAGTTCAGGAAGTTTTTGTTTTTGTTGTTTTTGTTTTGTTTTGTCTTTCTTTCTTTTTTTTCTTCTTTTCTTTTTTTTCTTCTTTTTTTTCTTTTTTTTAATTCTTATTTTCCTTTTCTTTTTCAATAGTGCTTCCTGGGTCTAAAGAGGGTAATCAAAGAAAGGTAACCAGCTCAAAAGGGTTTGGATAGCGGGAATGAAAGGTAACACCAGTTGCCCTACTTCACAATTCTTGGGCCGTACCTTCTTGTTATAAGCGCAGGCCATTCTTTGTTGGTACAACCGCCCGTGATAAACTGCGGCCATTCATTTTTCATTAATTAAAGTCAACTATTCCAGACGAGTTTTGACCCATTCACTATCCTCAATCTCTACTTCAACAATTATCCAGAGCGAAGGGATTTCTACCTCTGCCAGTATCACAACCTTGGTTCCATAGACTAACAAGTATGGGGTTGCTCCTACGATGTGCGCACCGTAGTGTGATGTCCCAGTAATGCAAAAGACAACTGTTCATGCCATTGTCTGGAGCTCTGAATCGTTTTTCTCAAAATCTTCTTGATGTTCTTGTTTGCTCCTTCTACGGCGCAATTGGCTTTGGGCCTGTAAGGAGTGGAGTTTCTGTGCATTATTTTGAATTGTTTACATACTTCCTCCATCAAATGGCTATTCAGGTTTGTAGCATTATCTCTGATGATGGTTGCAGGAATGCCAAAACGACAGATAAGATTAGAGTGCACAAAATCCACTACAACTTTTTTAGTGACTGTTTTAAGAGCGACACCCTCAACCCACTTTGTGAAGTAATCAATGACGACCAATATGAATATATACCCATTTGAGGCTTTCGACTCGATCGGCCCAATGATGTCCATGCCTCAAGCAACAAAAGGTCAAGCTACTAACATTGGATGCAGTTCTGCTGGAGGTGCATGAATCAAATCACCATGCACCTGACACTGATGGTATTTCCGGACAAAGCTGAAGCAGTCTTTCTCCATGGTTATCCAATAATACCCTATTCGAAGGATTTTCTTTGCCAGAATATACCCGTTCATATGAGGTCTGCACACTCCTACGTGCACTTCATGCATAATATTTCCAGCTTCCTCGGCGTCAACACATCTTAACAAGTTGAGGTTCGAAGTCCATATATACAAGGCATTACCACCCAAGAAGAAACTACTTGCATGCCGCCTGATGGTTCTCTTTTGATCTCTAGTAGCTTGTTCAAGATATTATTGTGTTTTCAAAAACCTCTTAATGTCATGGTACCATGGATGGACGTTTGGTTCCGCCTCGACCATGTTACAGTAACCATATCTGTCCCTGATTTTGATTTCCAAGAGATCAATTTGGGCATTGCCTAGGTAAGGCAACATCGAAGCTAGGGTAGCAAGTGCATCAGCTAGTTGATTATGACACTGAGGGATGTACCTGAACTCTATTGACTTGAACCGTTTGACGAGATCCTCCACATGTTGCCGATAAGGAATAAGCTTGACATTACGAGTTTCCCAGTCTCCCTGGGCTTGCCGGATAATCAAATCTGAATCCCCCATAATCAATAACTCTTCAATGTCTTGGTCAATTGCCATATTCATACCCATGATGCAGGCTTCATACTCAGTGGTATTGTTTATGCAGAAAAACCAAAGCCTGGACGTGGCCGAGTAGTGCTGACTGTTGGGTGAGATCAAGATTGCCCCAATTCCTACACCTTTGGCATTTACTGCCCAAGCGAAGAACAATTTATAAGCATGAGTGTCTTCCAAGATCTACTCTATCGAGTTTATCTCTTCATTTGGGAAGTAAATGCTCATCGGTTGGTATTCCTCCTCAACCGGGTTTTCAGCCAGATGATCCGCCAATGCCTGGGCTTTCATTGCCGTGCGAGTTACATAGACTATGTAAAATTTAGTGAGCAAAAGTTGCCATTTTGCTAACCTCTCTGTGGGCATTGATTTTCGGAATATGTATTTCAAAGGATCCAGCCTGGTTATGAGATAAGTGGTGTGGGCTTGCAGATAATGTCTTAGATTCTGAGCGACCCAAGTCAAGGCACAGCAGGTTCTCTCTAACAGGGTATATTTAGCTTCACAACCAGTGAACTTCTTGATCAAATAATAGATCGCCTATTCTTTCTTCCCAATTACATCGTGTTGCTCGAGGACAGAACCGAAGGAATTTTCTAAGACCATCAGATACAAGAAAAGAGGTCTCCCTGGTTCTGGTGGGACCAAGACAGGTGGATTTGACAAATTCACTTTGATCTTATCGAAAGCCTCTTGGAATTCATCCGTCCACTTGATTTCCACATCTTTCTTCAACAACTTTAATATGGGCTCACATTTGGATGTCAACTGAGCAATGAACAGACTGATGTAGTTTAATCTGGCCAACAAACTTATCACATCTTTCTTGGTTCTAGGAGGAGGTAAATCCCAGATAGACTTTATCTTCATTAGGTCAAACTCGATACCTCTCCTACTGATTATGAAGCCCAGAAGTTTGCCTGACGGGACTCCGAATGCACATTTAGCCGAGTTCAACTTCAAATCATACTTGTGCAACTGCTAGAAGAATTTTCTCAAATCTCGAACATGATCATCCTAAGTTAGGGACTTGATGATCACATCATCCACATATACTTCTATCTCCTAATGCATCATATCATGGAAGATAGCGGTCATGGCCCTCATATAGGTTGCCCCAGCATTCTTCATACCAAATGGCATGACTCCATAGCAATATGTACCCCATGGTGTGGTGAAAGCTGTCTTTTCTGTATCTTCTTCATCCATCAACGCCTGCTGATATCCTGCATAGCAATCCACGAAGGACTGTATCTTATGCTTGGCGCAGTTATCAACAAGGATGTGGATGCTGGGCAAAGGGAAGTTGTCCTTGGGACTTGCCTTGTTCAAATCGCTGTAATCCATACACACCCAGGTCTTCCCGTCTTTCTTCGAAACCGGGACCACATTGGCTAACCATGTAGTGTACTGGACCACTCGGATTACCCCTACTTTCATCTGTTTCATTATTTCTTCCTTAATCTTATCACGGATGTCAGTTTTAAATTTTCTTTATTTTTGCTGGACTGGAGGGCAATCGGGATAAATTAGCAACTTGTGAACCAACATATCAACACTCAGCTCTGGCATATCATCATACGATCAAGCAAACACATCTTTAAACTCAAACAAGAGTTAGATTATTGCATCCCAAGTTTTCTTATCCGTGTGAATGCTTATTTTCATTTCCTAGATTTCTTCAAAAGTTCCAAAGTTAACCGGCTCAGTATTGTTCAAGTTTGGCTTAGGTTTATTCTCAAATTGTTCCAGTTCTTGATTTATTTTCCTAAAAGCCTCTTCTTTATCATATTTCGATTCTTGGTTCATTATTTCACAATTAGACAGCATGTTTGGATATAGGCATGAAGTCCACAAGCATGTCATGTTATTTAAAGTCACATTATTATAACGAAAAAGAAGAAATAAAAGAGAAAAATAGCAAAATCAGAAAAATGAACGATGAAATATTGATTTCAGTTCTTGGAATTGGGAAGATAACAATGTTTACATTCAGACATTTAAGGACACAAAACTAAATGAAATCATCCGAGTTACACCCTGGAGTAACTCGTGATGCATAAAAAGTGGCAGAACAAATCTACCCGGACTCCCGCTTGATTGGGAATAGTGTAGCCTTCCTATTCTGTAGGTTCAACACCCCAGCAGTGCTTGTGCCTTCTCCCGGCTGAACCATGTGGGCTTCGTAGAGTATCTTCATCATTGCCCCATATATATCTTCGATTTCTTCGGTCGTAAAGGACTCATCATCCTCTTTCTCAATGTACTTTAGCTTGACAAATGTCTCATAAAAATGAAGAAGTGGCTATGGTAGGACCCATCCCTCGTTCTTTCTTTCATCTGCCCATCTTACATCATCCAGGGTAGGCAGGAAACCTATCTCGAAAAACTTTTCAGTTGTAGGTAGAGTGACTGGCTCAAATATTCCTTACAGCGCTTTTACGAGTCCCTTTCCTGGCTTGAAACCATTTTTTATCATTTTCTTGGCCACCATAATTGAAGCATTGGACAAGAAAGGTTGGTGACAAGGACTCCCTCTTCATGTTGGTCTGCCACCACAATTTCAAAAGCTTGGTATACTATGTGTTCTCTACCTTCCCTTGCTTCCAGACATAGGACAGATGGATCCTAATAGATTGACTGTTCATCCTCTCTATGGACTACAATCTCATGATCCTCGTGCTCAAATTTTACCATCTGATGGAGGGTAGAAGGTACAGCTCCTGTGGCATGGATCCAGGGCCTTCCTAGAAGAAAATTATAAGACGTGTCCATGTCTAGCACCTGGAAAGTCACCTCGTAGCCTACCGGGCCAATGGTCAAGATCAAATCAATTTATCCATTTGTGTCTCTCTTAATTCCATCGAAAGCTCGTACACAGACATTGTTAGGACGAATCCTTCTAGTCCCGATTTCCATGCATTGTAGTGTAGAGAGTGGGAAAATGTTGATCCCAAAACCTCCGACTACCATGACCCGTTTCACATAGCATACCTCACATTTGACAGTTAAGTGTAGAGCTTTGTTGTGAGCAGCCCCTTCTCAGGGAAAATCGTTCTTGCTTAATGAAATCTTATTGATAGCGAAAAATCTTTTAGCCACTCTTTCTAACTGTTCCGCCGAAGTTTCAGCTGGCACGTATGCTTCATTCAATGTCTTTATTAAAATTTTTTGGTTTTCGGAAGACTTCATTAGAAAGGACAGCATGGACACTTGTTCAGGATACTTTCGCAATTGATCAACCACTTCATATTCTGCCATCTTCATTTTCTAGAACAAAGCTTCCGCTTCCCCAGCACTTTTACAGGCGTTTTAGGTGGGAAACACTTTTTGGTAGTATTGTTTACTTCTTCCACATTGGAGTATTGCACAACAGGATGGTTTTCTTGTAGATCCCCCGAGATATCTTTGCCTTTGTACTTAACCACTGTTTTGCGATAATTCCATGGCACCGTAGTAGGATCTGTCATGAGTTTCTGTGGCGTGCGACAAATAACCACGAGCTTAGTCAGCCTCAGTGGATTAGATGGTCCCTGTACCACATAGGCTCCTTTGGGTATGTACAACTAGGTTGCCATTTTCAATTCAAACTTCTTTGGATAATTCAGAGTCAACAGCTTTTCTTTACTGCCTCGTGGGACGTAGAGAATTCTGTCTTTGGGGGACATTGCCTTTGTTCCCATTTCAACATTCTTTTCTGATTCAGGCTTGGCAACTTTGTTCTTCTTTTCCCATTTACCTTGCTTTGGGGCAACTTTGGGCTACCTCTCCACGTCAACAATGGTAATTACGGCCTTCAATGCCGGGTCAAATTCTTTATCTTCGTAAATCATCCCAATTACTGGCCCATTATTGTGGGTTGGCAGTGGGTTATTGGTCATGTTGGGGACATCCTCATCGCTTATCACTACTTTGCCTTGCTCTATCAAGTTCTCTATCACTCTTTTCAAGGTCCAACAATCATTTTTATCATGCCCTTCTGCCCCTGAATGATAAGCACAACTGACACCGGCACTGTAAGCGGGCGACGCTGGATTTTGCCTTGTTTGGGGAACTAGCTGCAGTAGAACCATTTGGACAAGCTTTGGGAATAGGTCGGAATAGGATTCACCAATGGGTGTGAAAGTTTGCCTCTTGAGTGGCTCACGAGGAGGAAAATTATTCTGTGGAGGACGGGGATTATAGTGGTTTTGGTGAGGAGGCTGATTTTTTTAAAAATGGAGCTTGGTTTCTGTTAGCATGTTGTTGCGGTCGTACAAAAGCTTGAGCATTCATGACCGGATATGGTTTAGTAGCATAGGCCATATCATGGTGAGGTTAATAATGCTAAGGGGGTCTTTCTGTAAACATGGGTCTAAGAGTGCGGTACCTTCTTATGCGCGAAGCTGCCATGGATGTTTCTTCTTTCTTTTTCCTTTGCCAGTCCTTCAGACCCACCTTGGATAGCTTAGTAGGTTGCTCTAATAGCCGATTGTCTTAGAATTCTGCCTGTTTTTAGTCTGTTTTACACCATTTCACCAATTTTAATGGCCTTGGTGAACGGTTTGCCTGTAGCTGACATCATATTCTGGAAATAATCAACCTCGTGAGCCTGAAGAAAGACCGTGACCATTTCTACCTCATCCATTAGAGGTTTTACCCTTGACGCCTGCTCACGCCATTTGATTGCGTATTCCCTAAAATTCTCAAAAGGCTTCTTTTTCAGATTCGTCAACGAGTTTCGGTCTGGAGCAATGTCTATATTGTACTGGAATTGTCTGACAAAGTCTTTGGCGAGGTCGTCCCAAGTGTGCTAACGAGAGATATCCTGATCCATATACCACTCAGAAGCGACACCCACCAAAATTTCCTGAAAGTAAGTCATGAGCAATTCTTCCTTTCCTCCAGCTCCGCGCAGCTAATTACAATATTTTTTAAGATGAGCAATGGGATCACCGTGTCCATCATACTTTTCGAACTTTGGAGTTTTAAATCCAGTAGGAAAATGCACGTGAGGGAACTTGCACAGATCAGTATATGACACACTCTTCTGCCCGCTCAAACCCTACATGTTTTTAGTCCCTGCTCCAATCTTCTCATTCTTTTTGCCATTTCATCTTGTTCGGGAGTTTTAGGTGTTTTGTCATGTCCTGTTGCGAACTCAAATAGGGGTGGCTGAGGGTAAAGGGGTGTTTGGAATGTAAAGGCCGAAGGATCAAAAGAGGGCTTTGGCATTGTAGGCTGTGTTGTGGCTGGGCATGGGGGAGTGGTAAAGATATTGGGGTTCCGAGCTTGAACACCTGGGGGAGGACCTCAGAAGGTGTTTCCACGAAATGAGCTGATATGGTGGGCTGCCCCAGTGAGACATTTGGATGGCTGATGGGAACGTTGGAAGTACCCACTGACATAGGGAATAGTTCGAAGAATCCGGGGATGGCACTTGGAGGCTCCCTTCCATTCGTCCATGTGTCCCACATCTCCATGACCCTAAGACGTAAGATCCTATTTTCCTCAGCCGCTGCAGACTCTGAGGCCAGGAAACCCGAGATTGCGCTATTTTCTGAGATGGGGATTGTTGGCAAGACCATTTTCGAAGACATTTCTGTGCTACCCTTTGATCTGGTAAAGTAGTGATGTGAAGCCAGTTTACCACGAAAACCAACCACCTGTTTCTAAAACCTGTACTAGAATGTGACGGAAGCAAACGGTTAATTTGAGATAAATAACATATAGGTAATCGCACATTGGGGTGTGATGCACCTGTACGGTCAAATGGATTTCTACATGTTTTGCAATGGTTGTGTGCGTCATCTCGACATTTCTTTTCCAAATTCTTTTCTTTTGATTTTCACTCTCGTTCCTTTTCCTCATTCTCCTCATTTTCGTTTTCCTCTTTTATTTTCTATTATTTTGCCATGGTTTCTTTTCATTTTCCCGCTCTTTTGTTTTCTTTCTACTTTCTTTCCTCTCTTTTTGCCTTTTTCTTAGTGTTTCGGTCGAATCCTATGGGGATTGCCTACGTATCATGACCCCGCATGAATAAGACCAGGCGTAGTTCATGAAAATAAATGCAAAAAATAAAGAAAATTTTTTGGGAATTTTCAATATTTTATTAATAAAAACTTTCAATTACAAAGCTAATTGTTTTCTTCGAAGGGAAACTACAAACTCAAAACAAAAACAACATATAGACTCGAAAAACAACTGACAGACTCTAGTGAAAAGAAAATGCAGACTCCAACAACTGACAGACTCTAGTAAAAGGAAAATACAGACTCAAATCATGAATACATTAATGCTTCAATTACTAGGACCCGCGGGGCATCGTTCGGCCACGTCGCGGGTTTAGGTGCAAGACCTCTTTGTAGTTTCTCCAACTCATTCATTATCTGTTTGACAAATGTCATTACTGCCGCGAAAAAGGTGGTGCGGGTAATGTTCTTGAATACTTGGCATTTCCTAGTGATGGAGTGAGCAATGGTCAGAATCTTGTCTCTAGTTCTACCTTTTTCTTGAAGCAGGCGCCCTATCTGATCATTTATGGCTTCCAAAACTTGAGAGTCACGAAGATGTTGACTCTGTAACTATTGTATTTCCTCCTCCATTAGGGCCATCAAGTCATAGCAGTGTTCTCTGTCGACTTTAAAATCTTTGGCTTGCTTAGCTGCCTCGTTCTCGAGAGTAGTCATTTTCCTTCTCAAATTGGTAATGGTCTTTTCATAATCTCTCTTTATCTATTGTACAAACTGTGCGCATTCTTCCTTTTTATTCGCCCATTGTGCCTGGATTTTTGCTATATTACCGTCAGACTTCTCCAGATCTTCCTGGTACTCGATGACTTTCTTTTTCAGTTCATTTATCAACCTTTCATCAGACCGACTTCTTTGTTGGTTGTTGGCATCTATTCTCATCTGTCGGATTTGAGCCTTAAGAGCCTCATTTTCTTGGGTCAGTTTCTTTTTGTCCCCTTCATCGGCTGCAGCTTGCAAGCTATTTTCAAACTAAAGGTCTCGGACCTGTTGTTCTAGCTCTCCGATTCTGGCCCTATATTCCTTTTCTTTTTCTAACTAGCCCCACTGTACCTGAGCCACATCAGTGAATTGTTGGATGTGTGGTCCCTTTGTGGGTCTTTTAGGAATTTGGAATCTTTTGCCAGATCAGATCACATATTTAGGGTCTACTTCGCCCCTGGCCCGATCCCGTACTATGATCGCAGGTTCGAGAAACCTAAACTCATTCCATATCTCACGGATTTTCCCTTCTGGGAATTCAGCTTTTGGCCCCATTTCAATGACTTGCTTACTCAGATCCTCATCATTGTGGACGGTTTAAAATCTTCCCAATTGGCGCAAAACCCTGTAAGGAGTGTAAGGTTGGATGCTCTGAACACCCATCAAAAGGATATAAGGAACCTAAGCTGAAGTGTATATTGCTTCTACTATAGGGAGCCATCTGAGGGCCCCATCGATTTTATCAGCAATCAAAGATCTCATATGTGATAACCAAGCCTCCGTACCGTCAGGGAACTCAATGACTGCTACCCGTGTCCAAAATTCTTCAATATTGCCCAACCCGGTCAAACCATAGTTTATGTACCCAGTCCGATGGAAAAGGTGCGCTTGCATCCAAAACTGTAGCAACAGATTACAACCCTGAAAGAACTTTCCCCCTTCTCGGCATATAGTCAAGGCTCGATAGATTTCAGACACGATCAGAGGAACCACCGTGTTTTTTGATCGCTTGGTTGCAACATCTAACATCCCTACAAGGCCAATCTCTATGTGACCATCTTTCCGTGGAAAAACCACAACTCCCAAAACGGCTATCATGAAAGCTAGACCCCGCTTGGCCTCCCATTTATCTTTGTTTCCAGTATGGTTTAAACCAATGTTGGTATCTTCAAAGCCTCGGGGTTGCCACATCGATGATACAAAAAGTGAAGTGTGCAATACCCCTCTAATAGCTTCCCATCCTGAATATTCTGGCTAATACTCAACAACTCTAAGAACATGTGTCGAGTTATCGGCCTTGGTGCCAAGGGATACCGAGTTCTGAAATTTCCGTTGAGCCCTGCATAACCCGCAATTTCCTCCAAAGTACGTGTAAGCTCAAAGTCATAAAAATGGAATATGTTGCGACTAGGGACCCATAAAGGTATTAACGCCTCAATAACATCCAGCCATCTCTTGACATTCAATAATTCGACAAGGCCACCCAGAACTTTTACCACCATTTTTCTGCTACCCGCTCCTAGATCATTCCACAACATGTGGAGCTAGAAAGGGATCTCTTTAAGGACCGTGAATGGTTCAATTTCAGTCATGCTCATCCTGCACATTTATTAAGGTGATTTAATGACTCGTTTCGATAAAAAGTGTCCATGTTTCAAAAAAAATTATTTAAAGGAAAACAAAGATTTGGTTTTGCGGATACCGCCTTTCAGCACTTCGAGG
>MU760576.1:0-16739 GCA_026770625.1 Nicotiana glauca
AGCCTCCTCTAGTATCAACTCTCGAAGTCCATCTACATTGGGCACACAAATCCGGCCCTGCATCCTCAACACACCGTCACTATCAATGGTCGCATCCCTGGCATCATCGTGCTGAACCCTATCCTTGAGGACAAGAAAATGTGGATCATCATACTGACGCTCTCTGATGCGATCATATAAGGAGGACCGAGAAACAACACAAGCCAACACCCGACTCGGCTCTGAAATATCCAATCTCACCATCCGATTGGACAACGCCTGAACATCAACTGTGAAGGGCCTCTCCCCAACTGGAATATAGGCCAAGCTGCCCATACGAACCTGAACATCAACTGCGAAGGGCCTCTCCCCAACTGGAATATAGGCCAAGCTGCCCATACGAACCGCCTTCCAGCTCAAAGCATCGGCCACTACATTGGCCTTCCCCGGATGATACAATATGGTAATGTCATAATCCTTAAGCAACTCAAGCCACCTCCGCTGTCTNGGGGATTCAACTGACGAGAGGCATATGCAATAACTCTACCATCCTGCATCAGTACACATCCTATGCCAACTCTCGAGGCACCACAATACACGGTGTAGGAACCTGAAGCTGATGGCAATATTAAAACTGGAGTTGTGGTCAATGCTGTCTTGAGCTTCTGAAAGCTCTCCTCACACTCCTTGGACCATACAAATGGAACACCCTTCTGAGTCAACTTGGTCAAGGGTGATGCAATAGAAGAAAATCCCTGAACAAATCGGCGATAATATCCTGCCAACCCAAGGAAACTACGGATCTCAATGGCGGAGGTCGGTCTAGGCCAACTCTGCACCGCCTCTATCTTCTTCGGATCCACCTGTATACTATCACTGGAAACCACGTGTCCCAGAAAAGCCACAGACTCAAGCCAGAACTCACACTTGGAGAACTTTGCATAAAGCTTTTCCTCCCTCAACCTCTGTAATACCACTCTCAAATTCTGAGCATGCTCCTCCTGACTACGAGAGTACACCAGGATGTCATCAATAAACGCAATCACAAAGGAATCCAGATACGACCGGAACACGCTGTTCATCAAATGCATGAACGCGGCTGGGGCATTAGTCAGCCCAAGAGACATAACTAGAAACTCATAATGCCCATATCTCGTCCTGAAAGTCGTCTTCATAATATCAGAATCCCGAATCTTCAGCTGGTGATAGCCTGAACGAAGATCAATCTTCGAGAATAGCCTCGCTCCTTGGAGCTGATCAAACAAATCATCAATGCGCAGTAGAGGATACTTGTTCTTCACTGTTACCATGTTTAACTGCCTGTAATCAATATACATCCTCATTGAACCATCTTTCTTCTTGACAAACAACACCGGTGCACCCCACGGTGACACACTAGGCCGAATGAACCCCTTATCTAGGAGTTCCTGAAGCAGCTCCTTTAATTCCTTTAACTCAGCTGGCGCCATACGATAAGGAGGAATAGAGATGGGCTGAGTTCCCGGCACCAAATCAATACCAAAGTTAATATCCCTGTCCGACGGCATGCCTGGCAGGTCCGATGGAAACACATTCGGAAAATCCCTCACAACGGGAACAGAATCAAGGCTGGGAGTCTCAGCTCCAACATCTCTCAAAAATGCCAAATATGATAAACATCCCTTCCCAACCATCCGTTGGGCCTTTAAGAAAGAAATTACCCTGCTGGGTACATAATCAGTCATACCATGCCACTCGATCCTCGGGATACCCGGCATAGCCAATGTGACTGTCTTGGCGTGACAGTCTAGAATAGCATGGCACGGAGATAGCCAATCCATGCCCAGAATAACATCGAAATCAACTATGCTCAATAGCAGTAAATCAACTCGGGTCTCCAGACCCCCAATAGTAACAAGACAGGACTGATACACATGGTCTACAATGATAGTATCGCCCACCAGGTAGATACATGCATAGATAATGCAAGACACTCTCGGGTCGTACCCAAATGATGAGAAAAGTATGAAGATACATAGGAATAAGTGGAACGAGGATCAAACAAGACTGAGGCATCTCGGTGACAGACTGAAATAATACCTGTAATAACAGCATGTGAAGCAATAATATCTAAACGGCCCTGAAGAGCATAGAAACGAGCCTGACCACCTGATCGGCCTCCCCCTCGAGGGCAACCCCTAGATGCCTGACCCTTACCCCTAGCTGGCGGGGCGGGTGCTGAAGAAGACGGACAAGAAGATGAGGGCTGACCCCTATGCTGAGACTGACTGCTGCAACGCCGAGGACACTGCCTCTACAAATGCCCAAACTCCCCGCAATCATAACAACTCCCAGGTGCTGGGGAATGGGACTGAAGGGTACCCCGCGCATCAGAGTGACTGGCTGATGCACTCGATCTGGAGGAACCCTAAACAGACGGGGCACGAGACGAACTCTGCGCTAGAAGTGCACTAAGAGATGGCTGACTCTACTGAGATCCCTGATAAACCCGACCAAAAGATGAACCACGGTACTCTGAACGAGCTAGCTGTGGAGGCCTGAAAGATCAACCTCTGCTCTGCTGACCCTGGCCTCTAGACTGAGCACCACTGAAGCTACCTGACCCTCGAGGCCTCTTGGCCTCCCTCTCCTCGCGCTCCCGACGACGATCTGTCTCAATGTCACGAGCAATATCCACTGCATCCTCAAAAGTATGACTCAGGACCCTCTCTCGGGTCATCAAAATACGGATGGGATAAATAAGTCCGTCCACAAATCGCCTGATCCTCTCCTGATCAGTCGGAACCATCCATGGAGCATAACGAGCTAACTCTGAGAATCTCACCTCATACTCCGTCACAGACATATCTCCCTGCCGAAGCCACTCAAACTGCCTACGCAGCTCCTCTCTCTGCGACCGTGGTACCCACTTCTCCAGAAAAATAGTGGAGAACTCCTGCCATGTCAATGGTGCTGCACCTACCGGCCTACGCCGCTCATATGCCTCCCACCAAGTAAAGGCTGCTCCTGTGAACTGAAAGGTAGTGAATGATACCCCGCTCGACTCTAAGATCCCTGCTGTCCGAAGCATACGTCGACACTTGTCGAGAAAACCCTGGGCATCCTTGCCCGGAATACCACTGAATACCGGAGGTGAAAGCCTGCTGAACCTCTCCAGACGATGCTGCTCATCGTCTGGCATCACTGGAATCCCATCACCCTGAACCGGGGTAATCGGCTGAACTGGAGCCACAGGCTGGACTGGGGCAACTGGCTGGACTGGTGGGGCCTCTGGTGTCTATAAACCCTGCACTACTTGCTCAGGAGTGCGAGCTGCGGGGGTCTGATGACCACCCCCGGTCTGAGATGTAGCTGTGGCAGTAGTGGCCGAGACTGCCTGAGCCAGGCCAGTGCAAACCGATAAGATCTGAGCTAGGGCCTCCTCAAGACCCGGAATCACAATAGGCACAGCTGGTGCCTGAGCAGGTGCTGCTGGAGCATCTCCAGTTGGAGGCTGGCCCTGAATAGGGGCAACTTGTGGGTCAACTGGTGCTGCCCCTGCTGCTCTACCTCGACCATGACCACGGCCGCGCCCACGACCTCTAGTAGGTGGCAATGGTGGTCGTCCGCCACGTCCGGTAGCACGAGTTCTCTCCATCTGCGAGAGAATAGAATACAAAAGTTTAGTTCTCGGATCAACAAAGTCGCACGACAAGAATTTCAAAATTTGAAGTTTTCCTAAAGTTTTTGTAGCCTCTCGAGGATAAATACAGACGTCTCCGTACCGATCCGCGAGACTCTACTAAACCGGCTCATGATTTGCGAGANAAGCATAACAAGCTAACTCTAAGAATCTCACCTCACACTCCATCACAGACATATCTCCCTACCGAAGCCACTCAAACTGCCTACGCAGCTCCTCTCTTTGCGACCGTGGTACCCACTTCTCCAAAAAAATTGTGGAGAACTGTTGCCATGCCAATGGTGCTGCACCTACTGGCCTACACCGCTCATATGCCTCCCACCAAGTAAAGGCTGCTCCTGTGAACTAAAAGGTAGTGAATGATACCCCGCTCGACTCTAAGATCCCTGCTGTCCGAAGCATACGTCGACACTTGTCGAGAAAACCCTGGGCATCCTTGCCCGGAATACCACTGAATACCGGAGGTGAAAGCCTGCTGAACCTCTCCAGACGATGCTGCTCATCGTCTGGCATCACTGGAATCCCATCACCCTGAACCGGGGTAATCGGCTGAACTGGAGCCACAGGCTGGACTGGGGCAACTGGCTGGACTGGTGGGGCCTCTGGTGTCTATAAACCCTGCACTACTTGCTCAGGAGTGCGAGCTGCGGGGGTCTGATGACCACCCCCGGTCTGAGATGTAGCTGTGGCAGTAGTGGCCGAGACTGCCTGAGCCAGGCCAGTGCAAACCGATAAGATCTGAGCTAGGGCCTCCTCAAGACCCGGAATCACAATAGGCACAGCTGGTGCCTGAGCAGGTGCTGCTGGAGCATCTCCAGCTGGAGGCTGGTCCTGAATAGGGGCAACTGGTGGGTCAACTGGTGCTGCCCCTGCTGCTCTGCCTCGACCACGACCACGGCCGCGTCCACGGCCTCTAGTGGGTGGCACTGGTGGTCGTCCGCCACGTCCGGTAGTACGTGTTCTCGCCATCTGCGAGAGAATAGAGTACAGAAATTTAGTTCTCGGATCAACAAAGTCGCACGACAAGAATTCCAAAAATATGAAGTGTTTCCTAAGGGTTCTGCAGCCTCTCGAGGATAAGTACAGACGTCTCCGTACCGATCCGCGAGACTCTACTAAACCGGCTCATGACTCGCGAGACCTGGTAACCTAGGCTCTGATACCAACTTGTCACGACCCCAAACCCGATCGTGATGGCGCCCAGCACACTACAAGGCAAGCCTGACCATTAACCATATATTCAACCAATTGGCAACCAATATTTGATAAGTGAAACTGTAAACATTAAGCCATTTAAGGAAAATACGGAAATACCAATACGAATACCGATGTTTAGCAAAAACTATATCCCAACCCTGGACCCGGTGTCATGAATATGAGCATCTACAGAATAGAATAATATCCTACTACATAACTGTCTAAATGTCTGATAGTGCGGAATATAAAAGACAAGGATAAGAAGAAAAGTCAACGGCTGCGAACGCTATGTAGCTACCTCAACTCTCCCGAATAAGCAAGCCTGCTGATCACTGAATGTCTACACAGCCTGTGAAGAAGGACCTAGATCTGCACACATGGTGCAGGGAGTAAAGTGAGTACTTCCAACTCAGTGGTAATAAAAGTAAATAACACTGAAAGTATAAAATCCCAAAAGGGCACAGATAATGCTATCTCAAGAAGTAAAACCAAATAAACAGTAGAAATTCATGAAACATAGCAAGACATTCTCTTGAAAGGAATCAAATAAACAAGAATACACAAGTAGGGTCAGCCATTATTACCTAACCGGTCAGCCATTGTTACCTGACCAAAGCGTGTTTCAGTGTCATTGTTACCACTAGTTAGTCATTGTTACCTAACTGGTCAGTCATTGTTACCTGACCGAAACACGTATGACAGTGTCATTATTACCACTGCCCATTTCAAAGGGGTACCCCGCGCTCACTGTGGGTGTGCAGACTCCGGAGGGGCTCCTACATGCCAAGCGCTATCAATAAGGCCTGAAAGCCTGAATAGTATCAACACGAGGCCTGAAAGCCTGCTCACAATACACTCGAGTCTTGAAAGCCTCCTCACATAACACTCAAGCCCTGAAAGCCTCCTCACATCACTCTTCATGCCCTCACATATGGCCCTCGGCCTCAATCAGTCCAAAATAGTCAAAAAGCCTCTCGGGCATCAGTAAAACAATAATACACAGGTCAACAGTAGTTCAAATATCAAATTAAACTCCAAGTTAAGTAAAATATAGTTGAGTTCATGAAACAATGTAAATCACCTGGACTGAGTTCAATTAATATTTCAAATAGTGAGGGAAACAGTGATAATAGTTCATAAAGAGTTCAAACAATTGACAATAAGCCCCAAGTATGGCAATGAGCCCAAGTCATAATGATAACAACAAATCATCTTCAATTACGCGGTAAAAATCAACAACCGGGACGGACCAAGTCACGATCCCCAACGGTGCTCTACCCCACGCTCAGGTCCAGCGTGCAAGTAACCTCAACACAGTACTAAGATGTGCAAATTCGGGGTTTTAAACTCTCATAATATCATTTACAAGTATTACTCACCTCTAGCCGGCTGATAATCTAGCTCGCCAAGCCTTTCCCTCTCAAATCTACCTCCTCGCGTATAGAATCTGATCAAAACCATAAGGGATACGTCACAATAGGCCAATAAACCACAACCCAATCGAAAAGACTCGAAAAACAACAAAAACCACGAAGTTGGCAAAACCTGAGCCCCCGGCCCACTTCTCAAAAAATTATGAAATTTACATTTCTGGAATCCTTGTCTCACCACGAGTCCGTCCATATAAAATACACAAGAATCGGAGTCCATTTGACCCCTCAAATCGTCACTTTAGACTCTCTTAGGCTTCAAGCCATAACCTCCAATTTTACTCTTTGATTCCTCCAATTTTCAGTGTTTTAATCCTTGTTTTTATACCATAACAACATTATTTGAGGTTACAAGTTCATACCTGATGGAATCTCCTTCGAAATCTCTTCAAATCGCCCAAAATCGCCTCTTACCGAAGTCCCAAAATGTTTTCTAACTTCTGAAATTCGAAGACACTGTTTCATTAAACCCTTCTGCGATTTTCGCTTCTGCGGTCCCGCTACCGCTTTTGCGGGACCGCTTCTGCGGCCTTTAGACCGCTTTTGCAGTTTCACTTAAACCCACTACGACCGCTTC
Organism: Nicotiana glauca; assembly: GCA_026770625.1. NCBI lineage: Eukaryota > Viridiplantae > Streptophyta > Magnoliopsida > Solanales > Solanaceae > Nicotiana > Nicotiana glauca. The sequence continues at coordinate 6,866 of MU760576.1, forward strand.
TGCGGTCTACTTGACCGCTTCTGCGGTATCATCAAAAAATCCCAGGACCGCTTCTGCGGTCACTTACCGCTTATGCGGTGTCCGCTTCTGCAGAAACTCTTCTGCTTTTGCGGAAATACCAGCCCTTCTCCAGGATCGCTTTTGCGACCAATTAGCCGCATCTGCGGAATTGCTCCTGCGGTTCTTTTTCCGCAGATGCGAAAATACCAGAAGCTTCAATTACAGACCTGTTGCAAAACTTCAAAATTCCCGATTAATCATCCGACATCACCCCGAGGCCCCCGGGACCTCAACTAAAAGCACCAACACATCCAAAAATCTTATACAATCTAGTTCCAATCCTCAAAACACGTCAAACAATGCTAAAACCAATAAATTACATCGGATTCAAGCCTACTTTTTATCAAAACATCCGAAATGCACATTTAGCCAAAAACCCGACCAAACAACGTCCGAATGATCTAAAAATTTATAGACATATCCAAAATCACCTAACGAAGCTAATGCAACTCTCAGAATTCTATTCCGACCCTCGGATCAAAATCTCACCTATCGACCGGAATTCGCCAAATTTCCAACTTCGCCAATTCAAGCCTATTTCTACACCGGACCTCCAAATTCGATTCCGATCGCACTCCTAAGTAACAAATCATCCCCCAAAGCTAACCGAACCACCGGAATTCACATTCGAGCCCTCCAACCACATAGTCAACTTTCGGTTGACTTTTCTACAACAACCTTCCTTCTAAGAGGCTAATTGCCTCATTTTCATCCAAAACCAACCCAACTCTATCCGATCAAATCTAATACTGATATTGAAACATGAAGCAACATAATAAGGGGGAAACGGGGCGGTAACTCACGTGACAACGGGCCGGGTCGTCACACCTGCAATTGCTATAACTCTGAGTTGAAGTCGAAATAAAATTCATTCACAATTTGGCTGCCTAATGATGTACTCGTTTGGATTGATGACTTATCAACACCTAGACACATGTTGACTGCTATGTAGTAGGTTAATTTAGTTTTATATCATTTGTATAACAAGGACTATTAACTAGTGGACTGTCAAAACAATTAGGCGTGCTCCTGGAAACGCGAAAACTCAATAGCTATTGTTAGTTTAATTTGTTTGCGCTTGAGTTACTAGTGTGATGAAGAATCTCGGTAGGGTTTTATATGCATTTCATGGTTTGTTTTGGACTGTTTAAACTTGGAATCATCTAGTTATAGTTTTCACATAGCTAGTATCTGTCTAGCTTAGAGTTATTTCGTTTTTTTTTTAAAAAGAAGAAGCAGAAATATTTGGATTTGGATTTGATTTCAAAATCTAGTTTAATTTCAACTTTAACCTGTGTTGTGCTGCAACAATTCATATCTTCGTTAATATGTAAGTGTTAATAACATTAGGTTAATGGTTCAAATCAATAGTTTGCTTGAATTGAATTATGCATCGTTAATTAGACTGGCTTGAGTTCAAATCATTGCTTCAGTAGTTTGATTGCGTGAGTATTATTTTCCTGTGATCGCCAACTGTGGGAACACATCTAGAGTAATTTGAAATAGTTCCAACAATCCTTTGTTTAATTTAATTGTGGCTCAATTGAGGTTAAAGGGTCAGGGGTACAACAGCCTATTCCCAGGCACTTGGGCCTCAGGCCATCTGCTGCACGGGCCCAGGTTCAGAGCTCAATTTCTTCATATTTGGACCTAGGCCAATGCCTGGTTCACCGCAGCCCAATAACATATCATTTAGGATTTTCTTTTGTGTGTTTAGAGGCAAAATAATTAGAAAAATCATAGCCGCTTTAGGATCAGCCTTTGAATAAAAATGAGATGAGGCTCGCCATATAAAAATACAAAATTGCGGGGCCCTCAATAAATATTTGAATTAAAACACTTAGAATTCGGGATGGGCCGTTTAGAGAATTTCATGGCTCTCCCCAAAATAATAACGCGTTAGTCTCTTTAGGCACAGTTCTAATAAAATTACCTTCCTAATATTTCGGTGCACATTTATGTGACCCAAATCCAAATCTCAACGGAGTCGAAATAGGTTGACAACCACGGGTGCACTCGTGCGACGTGGTTCGAGATGCATTTCCACAACGTTGAAATTCTTATTAAAATAAAAATAAAAGCGGCTTACTAATAAAAGGCACATAAGTTAGAACATGTTTTGAAATTAGATAAAATCAAATGCAATAGTTGAGCGACCGTGCTAGAACCACGGAACCCGGGAATGCCTAACACCTTCTCCCGGGTTAACAGAATTCCTTACTCGGATTTCTGGATCACGGATTGTTAATAGAGTAAATAATTTTCTCGATTCGGGATTCAACCGGTGACTTGGGACACCATAAATCTCCCAAGTGGCAACTCTAAATCTTAATAATTAATCCCATTTCAATTATCCTTTAATTGGAAAAACTCCTTTATGCCCTCACGGGTGTAGGGAAGAAGGAGGTGTGATAGAGCCCATAGGTCGGTGTTGTAAGGGGCATGATATGCCTCTTGTTTTGCCTCTGGCAGTATCTCTGCGCTGAAGTCAGCTACGAAGTCGGCGAGTACTTGCGACTTGATGGCGGTTCTCGGGAGATACGAGATATCGTGCTTGCTGTGCTCTTTGGCCCATTTGGTGAGCCTGCCTGGTAACTCAGGCTTATGTAGGACGCTTTTCAAGAGAAAGGTTGTCACTAATTTTATGGGGTGGCATTGAAAGTAGGGTCTGAGCTTCCGTGAAGCTACTACCAATGCCAGAGCTAATTTTTCAAGGTGTGGATACCGTGTTTCGACGTCCAATAAGGTTTTGCCAATATAGTAAATAGGGGATTGCGTACCTTTGGTCTCGCGAACCAATATTGCGCTGACGGTGACCTCGAATACGGCCAAATACACCAGCAGGGGCTCGCCCGAATTTGCTTTGGCCAGCAGTGGTGGCGAAGATAGGTACGCCTTCGGTTTTCTCAAGGCTTCGACATATTCCTCATTCCACTGTAACCCATTATCCTTTCTCAGTATGTTGAAAAATTTATGGCATCTATCGGAGGATCACAAGATGAATCTAGATAGGGAGGCTATTCGCCCTGTCAGCTTTTGCACCTGTTTTTTGCTGTTTAGCATTTCAAGTATTGTGTCTATCGCCTTGATCTGATCTGGGTTGACCTCAATACCTCGTTGTGATATGATAAATCCTAAGAATTTCTCTGAGGCTACACTGTAGGCGCATTTCTCGGTGTTCAGTTTCATCCTGTTCCTCCTCAATATTTCGAAGGCTTCCTTTAGGTGGTCGATATGATCCTCTTTTCTTGTTGACTTCACCAGCATATCGTCGATATAAACTTCCATAGTCTTACCGAGCTGCTCTTTGAACATCTTGGTGACCAGTCTCTGGTATGTAGCCCCTGCATTTTTGAGCCCGAAGGGTATTACCTTGTAGCAGTAAGTCCCTTGATGGGTGATGAAAGTCGTCTTTTCCTGATCCTCTTTGGCCATCATGATTTGATTGTAGCCAGAGTAGGCATCTAGGAAGCTCAATAGCCCATGTCCTGCAGTGACGTCGATCAATTTATCGATGTGAGGTAGTGGGAATGAATCCTTCGGGCACGCTTTGTTCAGATCGGTGAAATCTACACACATTCTCCATTTTCCATTTTTCTTTTTGACAATGACGATGTTGGCGACCCATTGGGGGTACTTTGATTCCTTGATGGAGCCATTGGCAAGTATTTTGTCTACTTCCTCGCTGACCACTTCATTGATTGCGGCATTGAATTTCCTTCTTACTTGCCGCACGGGAGGATGTAATGGATCGACGTTCAGCTTGTGGATGGTGATGTTTCGCGGAATCCCCAGCATATCTGAATGGGAGAAAGAAAATAGATCTGCATTGTTAGTTAGGAATTCACGATACTTACTTGGGTTGGCGAGGCCGTGGCCGATGTAGGCTTTCTTTGCTGGGTAGGTGTCGTCCAGTAGGACTGAGTCGAGATCTTCAATCGTTGCTTTACAGGCTTCCACGACGTCGGGATCTCTAATGGAGTCCGTTGTTGGGTCGACTTTAGTCCCCGACACGGCTTATTGCTATGTCTCTGCACTCGTTCCCCTTTAGTTGTTGGGTGTGGGCATAATCTTGAGCTACTTTGTAGCATTCCTGGGTGGTGCGTGGCTCTCCCCTAATGCTGAATACTCCCCATGGGGTAGGGAATTTGATCACTTGGTAAAGGTTTGAAGGAACTGCTCGCATGGCGTGTATCCACGGGTGTCCTATGATGACATTGTACACCGTTTCTTAGTTCATCATGTGAAAAGTTGTTTCCAGCGTGACTACTCCCGCTAAGACGGGCAGTGTTATTTCTCCGAATGTCTGTTCCACTGCATTATTGAAACCAATTAGTGTTATGCAGCGCGGTATTACCCTATCCTTGAGTCCCATTTCTGCAAGGACCTTTGGGTGGATAATACAGGCGCCACTTCCATCGTCGGTCATGACTCTTTTAACATCCGTATCAGCAATACGCAAAGTAATAACTAAAGAATCATAGTGAGGGAAAGACAAACCGTCGGCATTAGACTTCTCGAAGGTGATACTATCTTCGAAGTTGTCATACTGTTCATCGGCGATGGTCCACTTCAGTATGTGTGTGTTGGCGAATTTGATGTGATTGATCACTGAGTCATCGCCGCCTCCGACGATCATGGTTATCGTTCGTGTTGGGGAAGGCGGCTTTGGTGGCCTGCGGGGTTGTTTCCGTCCGCGTGCAAAATTGATTTTCCCTTTGTCGTTGAGTAATTCCCTCAGGTATCCCTGGTTCAGCATTCTAACCACTTCTTGCCGTAGGCCTATGCAGTCTTCGGTTTTGTGTCCCCGTTCATGATGGAACTCACATAGGACATTTGATTTCCTTATGGCAGGGTCCGATTTCATCTTCTGCGGCCATTGCACCTTGGTGCCTAGCTTCTCCAGTGCATATACTATTTCTGAAGGAGACACGCAAAAGTTATGTGCGGATAATAAGGGAGGCTCACCTCTTTCGTTTTGGAGTGGGGCGACATGTCGCTGTAACGCGTTCGTATGTCTAGGTGGCAAATGGGGGGATCTAGTGTAGGGCTGATGTCGGTCTCTGTTGGAGCGTAGGAGTTGTTCTCACCATCCTTCGTTGCGTCGATCTCTCCTTGTTTCCGAGTGTATCGCCGTTAGCCGCTGAGTTGGCCCATTGAGATCATCCTCGTCCGCTCGTACCTCGGCGCAATAGGCGTTATGGATTTCCTCCCATGTGGTAGGGGGATATTTCATGAGGCGACTCAGAAGCTTCTTCGTCGCCCTCGAACCGTCCCTGCTTAGCCCGTTCTGGAAAGCGGCGACTGCTATACCTTCCGATACATTTGGCAGACTCATCCTTACCCTGTTAAACCTGGATAGGAAGTCCCTGAGCCCTTCTTCTGTGGTTTGTTTGACGACAAAGATGTCGTTGACCCTTGCTTCTGGTTTCTTCGCACCCGCATGGGCGGTGACGAACTTATCCGCCATTTCCTTGAATGTTGATATTGCCTTAGCTGGTAACTGAGAGTACCATGTCAAGGCCCCTCCTGTCAACGTCTCGCCAAACTTCTTCAGCAGCACCGACGGTATCTGTTCTTTTGATAGGTCGTTTCCCTTCACAGTAGTGACGTAGTGGATCAAATGGTCCTCGGGATCGGTGGTTCCGTCGTACACCCTCAAGTAGGGAGGCATCTTGAAGGTCTTCGGGATAGAGTAAGGGGCAACTTCTTTAGTGTATGGTTGTTCTACGAACCTTCCCACGTCGGTTTTGGTAGCAACTTGGGAGCTCCGGGGATCTTGTCGACCCTCTCCTGGTGTTCCTTCATTTGGTCGCGGAGTGCCTTGTTTTCATTTTCCATTTCTTCCATCTTCTTTAGGATAGCTGTTAGCGTACCATCTCTGATCTGTGCCTCGATAGGTTGGTTATTTACTCGTGTAACCTCAGGTTCGCCCATGGCAACGGTGGTATTTACTGTCGGTACACACCTGATGTTGCCTTGCGGTGTTTTCTCAACCAAGCCACTTATGGTGCTTGTTAACCACTCTTCCAGTAGCTTTTTAACCACCGAGGGTGCTTCTTTAGCAGCAGACGTGGAAGCTCCCTTTTCGTGCAAGATCGTCAGATCTTCGGATGGGGAAGATAAGATCTCTACACCTGGTGTGATGCTGGGGGTTGCATTTGTGATGACATCGTCACTGGCCTCGTTGAGAGGACCAAGAAGATTGGCTGTGACACCCACTATATCTTTCGATCTAGTGTTGTTTTCGGACATCTTTTGTTTTCGTGTGGTGCAGAGAAAGGTAGTTGGTTAATCTCTAGGTAAATACTATGATTTTGATTCTCGAAATCCCCACAGACGGCGCCAAATTGTTTGGCTCAAAAGTTAAGAATATACTTTGCAAGCTAGAAAACTATCAAAAATATGAAAGGGTAAATCGTAATCAAATATAATAGACCCAACGATGTAAGAATGATGTTATTGTTATAGATCTTATATTGTAAGATGATATTATGAATTCAAGAGAAGATGTTCTTTAGAGATAGAGATAGAGAGAGAGAGTAGGTCAAAATGAGAGAGTTGTATTATTCAAGAATAACACTGATGCCCTATTACAATGGGAAGATCCTCTTTATATAGGGAAAGACCATCCTTGGAATAATAATAAAAAAAATACAAAAAGTGGTCGACGTCCTCCTAGCGAGGACGCCGAATTCTGACTGACGTCGCCTTCATCCTTACGTCCGAGCCGTACCCTTCGACGTAGAGACGTATAGTTACTGGGCGTACCATTCGACATAGGGACATATAGGGCAAAATTTGACCCCATACAAATATATTATTCAACCTAATAATAGTGTTAGATTTTCATTTTCATAATATAGAAGGTGTAAGTTTTTTATTTTAAAATATCACACATGTATAACCCTTTTGAATATTAGCTTGGACCTTTTCCATAAATCTAAACATTTTTTCTTGGCGGACATTGGGAAGAAGAGTCGCAAACTACAGATCCTTTGTACTCCCGACATGATTAAGCATATCTTGTATCTGTTACAAATTTCTACAGTAAAAGTTTTTCCTAAGGAAAAACTATTTTTGTGCAAGTCTTTAAAGATATTCAGTTAAGTATAATTACAATAACATATAATTTAAATGCAAATTTTATACAAAATCTATAGAATATGTCTTTTGTATATTTTGTATTTGATTTATACATAGTAAACATAAATTTCATACAATTAATGAAATATTATATAATTTATCTACAACTTTCACATATAATTTCTACCCAGTTAAAATACAACTATAATAACATACAATTTAAAGACAAATTTTATATAAAATTTATACAATATATTTTTTGTATATTTTGTATCTAATTTATACATAGTAAAAATAAATTTCATACAACTAATTATATATTATACAACTTATCTACAATTTTCGTACATTATTTCTACTCAGTTATATACAACTACAATATCATACAACTTAAATATAATTTTTATACAATGTTGTTCAACTTTCATACAATAGTTAAATAAATCAAAAATAAATATATTGACAACAGAATACAATTGTTCTACAATTTCGTAAATATATTGTTTATCATGTCTTCTTCTCAAAATTGAGATATAAACTCCAAACCATATTTCCAATAGTTTACAACAACACCTAATCCAAACAAATAATTTTGAAAACTCAAATTCGAATTCAAAGTTTCAAAGCATTTTAATGGCTGTCAATGATGGAATTGCTGCTCTCTTTTCCTTTGCTTTACATTACTGAAATTTGGGATTGAGAGATAGAGAGAGACGTAGAGAGAATTCTCAATATTTTGTAACAACATCCAATTCAAACAAATTACATATTTTTTGAAAATTCAAATTCGAATTCAAAGCTTCAAAGCTTTTAAATGGTTGTCAATGGTGGAATCGTGGATGGGTGCAAGATACGTAGGGAGGGGGAGGGGGGAATGTGAAGAGAGAAACGTGGAGGAGTGAAAGATACGTTAGAGTAATTTTAGGACGCTAATTATTATCATTAATCTATACTACTATAAAAGAATGAACCCTCTAAACTAAAAGTTAAATTACTTAATTGTCCATGTTATTAGCCTAATTAACCAAAAGACTATTAACTATCGGTTCCTCAGGTTTTCAACCGTTGCCACCTTTAACCATTTTACGTTGCTACTCCTCGCAAAGAGTCGCTGCTCTCCTCACTCTTCAGATTACACCTCTTAACACACCTTCACCAAGTAACGTCTTCTTTCTTCATTTTTCTTACAAAATTTGTGTGCTTAATAGTCAAAGTTCTAGCGCTACTACTACTTTTTCTATCTAACTTTATCCTAAATCCTTGGTGATATTTATATCTAACAAAAATATACTCCTAATTTCATTTCTGTTTACTTAGCAAAAAGCGTCGGTTCAAACTTCTTATGACTCACTGGTTAGTGTTAGTCTATTGTGACATTTTCTTTTTGTTTGGGATATTCAACCATTAATTTTAGTTTATTTAAAGATTTTGTGGTGCTTTGTTTTATAAATTAAAGAGAAGGGAAGTTTCTTCCAGTGAATCACATCTTTAGACTTTTGCCCTTTATTATCTTGTTTGTGTTTCTCTTCAATATAAATCATTTATTGTTGGTCACAAACTTATATTCACCAAATTACACGTTACCGATTATTTATGATGAGGTAAAGCAAATGATTTAATTTCTTAATTTCTTCATAAGGTGAATAGATCATGTCCTACGGATTATGAATTAAGAGCATGCTTCTCTATGTGTTTTTTTGTACAATTTCTTTCCGTACTTATCTGATTCTATGTAATGCTCATAAATGATGATATTTTATTACTATCTTTTGATCATTGCAAAATTTTTGGAATAGCTTAAGATTTTCATTACAACCTAACTCATTAATAGATTTTCTACTGATCCTGATTTTATAATTAGGCTGTAGAAACTACTATAGTCATAGTCTATAAGTTGAGAACCATGTATGTAAATGAATACCCTAAAAAATGACAAATGAGAAGTATTAGGTCTTTTTGCTAATAGAAGTATTAGGTTGAAGTTTGTCTCCATGCTCTTTGGGAGTGGAAATATAACAAAGACAACCATGAAAGAATATTAAGTGATGGGCAATATATTGTGGATGAGAATTCCCAAGTAAGACATATAATCTCATTAATTAGAAAGAAAAGGAGTGCTTCGAACGAGAAATAGATATAAATACCGTCAAAGATAAGATACCATAGCTTGTACATGAGGCATTTGTTAGGAACGAACTTTTAGATTTTGGCATTAGTTAGGAATGAACTTTCATTCGAAAATTGTCTTGGTCAGTAGAGATGAAACTTTTCCTTGAAAATTGACGCCATTGTATATATTATTTGCTTTTGGATGTCACTTAGTTAATAGTACTCAATAATCATACAGATATTACTCCAATTTAAGACTATTCATGTATTCTTCTTAACTATTTCTTTCCTGATCAAAATTCACTCTTCTCTCCTCTTGATTCTATATATTTAATATTTATTTCTATGTGCAAATAAATAGTTGGCATGCACTTCTTGTTTTAATTGTTCTTGAAATTATTTTTTTTTAGTGATCACGCTCAACTGTGTCTATTAAAAGACTAAGCGGGCGTTGCAAATATAATCCGGGGTATTATGCCCAGAGTTAAATCCCACAGGGAATTAACGTATCAATCACTATCTTTAGATCTACTAAACTCTTTAGAACCAATTTCCCCAAACGTTTGAATCACAGTTGATGGTGTCTTTAATAACTAAAATTGCAAGGAAATAAACAGCT
>MU760582.1:4654-17428 GCA_026770625.1 Nicotiana glauca
TTAAACGAACGGCCAGGATTTGACGACTTAAACGTCGTCGTTTGGTTGAAAAGAGGATCTGCAAATCTAGCCGTTTGATCAAGAATTTTAACAGTCCAGATCTGCTCACTTAGAACGGTGTCGTTTGGGTTATGTATATACAGACCGGCTGTATTATTTTGGGCCTGGTCTTGTGTATTTTATCATTTGGGCTACTGATTTTATTATTTGGACCAATTTTTGTTGTATATTGCATTTTGTATTTATACATTGTATTTTCTTAATATTTTTTTGTATTATATATATTTTTTATTTACTTTCTTTTCTGTATTTTTGTATTACTCCTGTATTTATTATTTCTTGGTATTTTCTTTTAATTTTCTGACTTTTCTAAAATTAAAGAGTAATTAATTTCTATTTTTGGTATTTTCTAATTAATACAAAAAATGGTACTTTGTTTTGATTTTCTTTGCTTTATTATACTTTTTTTTCAAAGATAAAACAAATCCAGGTATTTCCACACAATTATCAACAAATTTTCACACAAAAATTATTTTTGCATATTTTTTGAAATAATTTGCTTGGGGCAAAAATCACGTGCTCACAATCCCTAAGTGAATGTTCGAACTCGAATTAAGGCAGCCCTTAGGCTTAACACGTAGTATCAGATCTACGGTAATAATTTGCCTTTCAATTGATTTGCTCGGGCTTGATAGATAGTTCCCGAGTTAGGATTTCCTCGAACTCGATTTAAATTAGCCCTTAGGCTTTATGATAGAGTGAGGACTTGCTCGAACTCAAAATAAAATAAGGTAGCCCTTAGGCTTTCTAGTCGAGTGAGAATAATCTCTCAAACTTGAAGTATAAGTATCCCTTAGGCCTTTGTAATTTTTCTTTCTTTTGTGTCTTTTTAGAGGCCATTTTGTCCGTTATAACTTTTGTGTTTGGCCGATAAGGGCTTTGTAAAAAGATCATTTATGTATGTATATATATATATAAGGATTTCTACCCTTTCGTCTCTCACAAAGAAAAATTCATTTGCTTTAGCATTGGTATTTTCAAAGGTTGGAATTCCTTAGCATGAAACAATAAGGTTGTGTTCGAGGGTTCGAACAAAACCCTAAATTTATTGCCTTTCTGGGTTAAGGCGTTATTGGGGTTCAAAATTATCGAAGTTTTCTCCCGAAAATATCTGAAGTTTAAGATTTTGCCGATGGTAGCCTTTAGAACCGGTTGTGAAAGATTTTTTTCTTTTTTGAAGGCTTATTTTTGTTACAGATTTCGGACGTCTTCAAACCGTACTGGACGTAGCCTTTTAGTGCGAGGGAAGCCCAGTGGGCTTGTTTAACATAGAAGTCCCTGAATGGGTATGGCATTGGCCTTTAGAATTTGGGGTTTGGCTGATAGGTCTTATATCCCCGATATTTTGACAACTTAATTTATTTCAAAGTTGGCTTCCAAACAACAGTCCCCGATGAGGGAGTGGTCATCCGAACTTTGATTATAATTGTCCCTTCAACCCATTTTCTTAAAAGAAAAGTAAAGTGGAAATTTTTCCAAGACATACGATAGTTGCAAGGAAAGTACTTCTCTTTATACTTGTCAAAAATAGTCATACATGTGTACATATTTTATGTCAGAGCTCGAGCAATCTACGTGGGCATGGTTCATTTTGACCGTTTGGCCCTTACAGTAAATTCTATCCATCGAGACCCTTCCCTTTTGAAATAATTTCCTTGCTATAAAAATTTGTCATCCGAGGATAATCCCCCCAGTATTCGAGATTGATTGTATAGAAATCTCAAATACTGTAAACACAATTTTTGGTACCGATTCATAATTGACCTTGATTCCAGGTTGGAATGATCCATTGTTGCATCATTAAAAACATTGCCGGGAAACCCATTTGGGACAAAATCGGTCTAAGGAAAAAAGAGTGCAATACGTACTTTAAGACCTAAATACTTCATGTTGATAAATCTATTATTGTTTCGTGTTGGCCACCTACAAGCATTAGGTTAAACCAAAAGGAAATAACAATGGGTCGTACCTTAGCACTAATATTGTTTTAGGTGAGATATGTTCTAATTGCTAGGTAGTTGTTACTAATTCATCATTCTGAGCTTGTATGATCACTTTTCCGTGACTTCGAGAATCTGGTATGGTCCTTCCTAGTTCGGGCCCAATTTCCCTTCGTTTGGATTTTGGATGCTGAGAGTAACTTTCCTTAGTACCAAGTCCCTGACGCCGAAATATCAAAGATTGGCTCTTCGATTGTAGTATCTCTCGATCCGTTGTTTTTGGGAAGCCAATCGAAAGAGGGTGGATTAACGTCTTTCATCTAATATTTCTTGGCTCGTATTCATAGCCTCGTTATTTGACTCTTTTGTCACATATCAGAACATGATGCTTGGTTCTCCAACCTCGACCAGTATCAGAGCTTTGGTTCCATAAACTAATAAGAATGGAGTAGCCCCGGTACTAGACTTCGATGTTGTAAGGTATTCCTAAAGAACCTCCGGTAGAATTTCCTTCCACTTACCATTTGTGTCGGTTAGCCTCTTCTTAAGGTTCTGGATGATGGTTTTGTTGGTCGATTGGACCTGTCCATTTTCGCTAGGATGATAAGGTGTTTATAGGATTCTTCGGATCTTGTGATCCTCGAGAAACTTAGTCACCTTGCTATTGATGAACTGATTTCCATTATCGCATACAATTACGGAAGGCATCCCGAATTGACATATGATGTGATCCCATATGAAGTCGATGACTTCTTTCTCCCTGACTTTCTCGAAAGCCTGTGCTTCAACCCACTTAGAGAAATCATCAGTCATAAATAAAATAAATTGAGATTTACCTGTGCATATGAATGAGGACCAACGATGTCCATTCCCCACTTCATGAATGACCTTGGGGACAAGACCGAATAGAGTAGCTCCCGGGTTGATGAGTCATCGGTGCATGTCTTTGGCACTTGTCGCATTTTCGAACAAACTCTTTTGCATCTTTCTCCATGTCGACTCAGAAATATCCGGCCTTAATTACTTTGTGGACTAATGATTCGGCTTCAGAATGATTTCCGCAAGTGCCCTCATGAACTTCCCTTAGAACATATCCGGTATCTCCTGGTCCAAAACAAACTACTAATATACCTTCGAACATCCTTCTGAACAAGGCCCCATTTTTTAACAAGGTGAATTGGTCTATTTTTGTGCGCAGGGATCTCAATTCTTTTGGGTCTGAGGGAAGCTTTCCGTTCTTCAAATACTTTATGTATTTGTTTCTCCAATCCAAGGTCAAACATGTGGAGTTTACCTTGGTGTTTCCTTCCTCGACCACTAGCCTTATGAGTTGCACGACGGCCCCCAAATTGAGTTTGTTATCTTTGACCGTGACCCTAGGTTTGCAAGGACATCGATTTCGCTGTTCTGATCTCGAGTCACATGATTCAAAGTCCATTCCTTGAATCGGTGTATAGTTACTTGTAGCTTGTCCAGGTATCTTCGAATTCATTCTTCTTAGACTTCAAAGGTTCCGTTAACCTGATTTACAACGAAAAGGGAGTCATGTTTGGATTCGATCACCTCTGCTCCCAAGCCTTTGGCTAGTTCGAGACCTGCAATCTTGAACTCATATTTGGCCTCATTGTTAGTTAATTTTACAATTCTAATAAATTGTCTAACCACGTTACTTGTGGGTGGTTTTAACACGATGCTGAGTCCGAACCCTTTTACGTTCGAAGCACCATCCGTAAAGAGGCTCCAGATTCTCGAGGATGTACCCTAGCTGACTAATAGTTCTCTTTCGACCTCGGGTACTAGGTCATGTGTGATATCATCCACAAAGTCTGCCAAGATCCGAGACTTGATGGTTGTTCCGGGTCGATACTCAATATCGTACCCGCTGATTTGTACGGCTCATTTGGCCAATCGTCCCGAAAGTTTGTGCTTATGAAAAATATTTCAAAGAGGATATGTCGTTACAACACATATGGGATTACATAGAAAGTATGGTTTTAGCTTCCTAGAAGATCTTATCTTAGCGAGTGATAATTTTTCTAGATGGGGATATATAGGAATTGCGTACCTTGTTCTTCTCGGACTAGGACTTCACTTACCTCTATCTCTAATACTACCATATACAAGTAAAGTTGTACGTATGCCCTTGGCGTGTGAAGCAGAAGAGGGCTCGATAAGTACTGTTTAAGATCCTCCAATGCCTATTGGCATTCCGGGGTCCATGTGAAGTTATTCTTTTTCTTCAGTAGAAAAAAGAATCGATGGCTCTTATCGGAGGACATTGAGATGAATCGCCCCAGAGCGGCTATGTGCCCCATTAAGCTCTGCACGACCTTTACGTTGTCTACAATTATGATGTCCTCGATAGCTTTGATTTTCTCGAGGTTGATCTCGATTCCTCGATTGGATACCATGAAGCTGAGAAATTTTCCAAAGCCGGCCCCAAATGTGCATTTTTCTTGGTTGAGCTTCATGTTGTACTTCTTCAGTATACCAAAAGTTTCCTACAAATGCTTCAAGTGGTCCTCTTCTCGTAGGGACTTACTAGAATCTCATCAATATAAACTTTCATAGATTTCCTTATTTATTCTTCAAACATTCGATTTACTAGGCGTTGATAAAGTGCACCAGCATTTTTTAATCCGAACGGCATTAAATTATAATAGTAGGTCCCATACTTAGTGATGAACGAGGTCTTTTCTTGGTCTTTCGGGTTCATCTGTATTTGGTTGGACCCGAAATAGGCATCAATAAACCTAGGATATCGTGGCCGGTCGTGGCATCGACCATGCGATCAACAGTAGGCAAAGGAAAAGAATACTTGGGCATGCTTTATTTAGATCTTTGGAATCTACGCACATTCTAAGAGACTACTGCTACATTTGCTAATCATTCGAGATATTTTACTTCCCGGGTGGACCCTATTTTGAAAAGTTTGGTTACCTCATCTTTGATGAAAGCGTGTTTGACCTTGGATTGGGGTCTTTATTTTTGCTTTACGGGATGGAACTGCGGGTCTAGGCTTAGTTTATGGGTGGTTATTTCCTTTGGGATCCTTGTCATATCGAGATGGGACCAAGCAAGGAAATCCACGTTAGTTTTAAGGAATTGAATAAGTTTTCCCCTAAGAGTATGATTTGTTTCATCTCTTCAACTGTTGAACTGGTGGCGTCGGAATCATCGGGTACTATGAAAGACCGAGGAACCCCATAGTCATATATCCTTTGTTTCTCTAATTAGATTGAGGCTGGTGTTTGTGGTTGCTATTTGACTTCTTGTTTTCTCTTCGAATATGACTCATTTGTGGATGAGAGTGTCGATTTCAGTATTACTTCATCGACGACAAACATTTCCTTGGCGGCAGCTTGATCCTCGTACACCTCTTTGACTCTATCTACCATTGGGAACTTCAAAAACTAGGGAAGGGTCAAGGGCATTGCCCTCATGTTATGGATCCATGGCCTCCCGAATAAGGTATTGTACTTCATATCTCCCTCGAGCACATGGAACTTCGTCTCTTGGATGGTCCTAGCCACGTTCACTAGAAAATTTATTTTGCCTTTGGCGGTTTCACATGCCATGTTGAAGCCATTTAGCACTCAGGCCTTGGGCACAATGTTATCCTACGTGTCGAGCTGTTCTACGACCCTCGATCGAACAATGTTGACCTATCTACCTGGATCTATTAAAAACGTTTAACTTGAGTCTTATTCATAAGTACAGATATTACCAGTGTGTTCTTATGGGATTGCACGATCCCTTCTATATCCTCGTAATTGAAATTCAGGGTTCCCTCTGGTACATAATCACGAGTTCATGTCTCCCTCATGATCGACACCTTGGTGCATTTTAATACTGGTATTTGAGGAATATCGACCCTATTAGAAACCGAGACACAAACTCTTTGAGCATTTTGTTATCTTTCTGTCTTACCTTGAAGAGATCCCACTTCCTAGTCTCGACCTTTATAGCCCCGGCGTGTTCTTTAACAAAGGAGTCTGTATGCATAGAAAAATAATAAATGGTACCATATCATCTCTCCCATCGGTAGGGTTTCCCCGAACTTCTTTAATAATACGGACTCGATCTCGTCATCCCCCAGATCGTTCCCTTTAATCGTGCAGTCATTCCATTATACTTGGGAATTTATGGCATGCAAAACTTCTTTGGAACTGGTTTAGGGGTCGTCGGTGGTGCCCCCAAAATTTGTTCAACCTTGAATTATAGGTTTCCACCTTTTTGTCATTTGCTACAATTTTCTTTTCCCCCAATTCAATTCGCTTTGTTAGTCACTCGAGCATCTTCATGATTGCGGGATCGGTCCTTCATTCACCTCCATTCGATCTTTTTGGCACTGGTTCGACCCTATGAATAACTTCCTGTGATGGCTCGAGCTCAATCGTGCTTGGTGTATGGTTCTGATTTTGGAGTTCTGCTATTGCAGCTTGTTGAGTCTACAACATTTCGAATATCACTCGAAGGCTGATCCCACATTATTCACCACCTTGTGCATTCTGATCAGTTGCCTAGACCTCTCTATAGACTCTACTTTCAGGATCGACGGCCAAATTTGCATTAATGGCAACATGGGAACTGATGCCGATTTGGTCTATGGCTGGGACTCAATCGAGGTCAACTAGAGGCACTCCATTCCCTGGGGTGGCTATGTTGTCGTTCTCTCTATGGAGACCAAGGCCATTGTCTATGTGTGTAGGTGTTGCTTGAGAGTTTGACATGATGATGCTAGAATCAAAGATACTAGCAAGAACAAGTATAAAATAGTGTGCTTTATCCCCACGGTGGGCACCAAACTGTTTACCCTATAAACGAATAATAATTGAATTTATACGTGGTTTTAAGTACACGTGATTTTACTTGGCACAAACTGAGAAACTATGTAAATTGGTATTGAAATTGACTGCAAACAAAAATAAGGCAAACCAAAAAAAGCATATGGCTTTGGCCCTCAAGCAAACGAATATTCTACTGGAAAATATGGACAGAACAACAAAGTATTGAAATCTTAAGAAAAAGGTAATATATTGCTTTGTGTAGGAGGAATATGATGCCTTTTACAAATCATCAGACCTCTTTTTATATAGTGTGGGAGTCCTACCTTTGATACAATTCTAGATACAGTAATAAATTCCATGATTAGCTAATTAATCGGCCTCTTCTTGATACGTGCTAAGATTTCCGTCGTGATCCTCGCCCAATTGAGGATATTTTGTCTTTTTTTTTATTTGGCTTGGTAAGTTTCCCTCGTTCTTGATCGATCACTATCCTTCCCGGCTTCAATCTTTGCCGACCTCGATCTCGATTGGTCTCTGGGTCTCTCGGCAATCTAACTTTACACCGTGGTCCGATATAACATAGGGTCGAACCTTGGATTGCCTCATTCCAAGATAAGACCGATTTTAACCTTATACAGATAGTCCCCTTGTTTCTCGAAGAGAAGGCGAAGAGAAACGATATTCTGGCTCAGTAAGTTCACTCGATCTTGCTCGATCTTTATCCTTCCTATCTTCAATCTTGGATGACCTTGATCTCGATCGGTCTCTAGGTCTCGAGCTCAACAATCTAACTTTATACCGCGGTCTGATATAATATAGGGTCGAACCTTGGCGTGCTTCATTCAAGGAAAAGCCCGATTTTGACTGTATACAGATAGTTCCCTCATTTCTCGGAGAGAAGGCGGCGAAAAACAATATGATATTTTCCAATCCCATCCTGATGGGTCACGACGTAAGTGACGAACCCGACCATTAAGTCAGCGACAAGTGGATACTGAAATGTCCTGTCGATTCGAGTATCAAGGCATTAAATGCCTGTCAGTTGTTGTCGGCCACTATCAGTCTCTGGGTCTCAAGCTCGAGACCTAGGGACCGATTGAGATCGAGGTTGGCCGAGATTGAAGCGAGGCTGGATAGAGGTCGAACAAGATCGAGGGAAGCTTACCGAGCCAGAACGAGGTAGGCTAAGATTCAACCCTATGTTATATCGGACCGCGGTGTAAAGTTAGATTGTCGGTCTCGAGACGGAGAGACCGATAGTGGCCGACAACTAGTGATGTGCCTTTAATGCTAGATACCCAAACCGACGGAGCATTTTAGTATCCACTTATCGCTGACATCATGGTCGGGTTCGTCGCTTACGTCATTACCCTTTGAAATGGGATTGGAAAAGATCATATCGTTTATCGTCGACTTCTCTTCGAGAAACTAGGGGACTATCTTTATGCGGTCAAAATCGGGCTTGTTCTGGAATGAGGAAGGCCAAGGTTCGACCATATGTTATATCAGACCGTGGTGAAAAGTTAGATTGCCGAGATCGAGACCCAAATACCGATCGAGATAGAGGTCGGTCAAGATTGAAGCCAGGCAGGATAAAGATCGAGCAAGATTGAGGGAAGCTTACCGAGCCAAATAATGGGAAGACAAAATATCCACAATCAGGCGAGGATCACGGCGAAATTTTCGGCACGTATCAAGAAGAGGCCGATTAATTAGCTTATCATGTGACTTCTTTTTGTATTTAAATTGTATCTAAGGTAGGACTCCCCTACTATATAAAGGGGATCTGATCATTTGTAAAAGGCATCATATTCACGCTACACAAAGCAATATATTACCTTTCTCTTAAGCTTTCGATACTCTGCTGTTCTGTTCATATTTTTCAGTAGAATATTCATTCGGTTCGAGGGCGATCTAGCTCGAGGGCCAAAGCCATACGTTTATTTTGATTTGCCTTATTTCTATTTGTAGTCAATTTCAATATCAATTTACATAGCTTCTCAGTTTGTGCCAAGTAAAATCACGTGTCCTTAGAACCACGTATAGATTCAATTGTTATTTGTTTTTAAGGTAAACAATGTTTACTATTAGCAATATTACAATAATTTTAGATTAAGATGTGTGTTGAGAACTATGTGGTCAGAGAAGGCGTGCAATTCTAACAGTTAACTGAATGGTGATGCGATGCTCAGATTAGAACACCTCTTTGGTCGACAGTGGCTCCTATTAAGTTGTAACGCCCTTGACATCACCATTCTAAAAAATCTGCCCAGTTTCTTTCGTGGGACTTGTGCTGTTATTTTGTTAGTCTGCTGTCTCTTGCCTTCTTTACTTAATGAGAGGCTAATTGTTAACTCTTCAGTCTTCAAGATTATGTAAGGTTATCTTTAAACAAAAATGTTAAACAACAGACAAATGGAGATTAAGTTAGAGTACTTTGACTATATTTGACTGCCGTAAACAGTCACAACAAGCACCAAGAAGATGTACTTAGACAAATAATACAAATTAGAAAAAACTATAGTTAGCCATTCACTTAAACAGACACCCAGTTGCTCACATTTCAGTTACCACCCAGATACTATGAATTCATAAAGAATGTGATTATCTATGCGAGAGTATTGTTTGACCCAAAAACGTAAATTTGGTTCAAATAATTAATTTTAGTTAAATATTGGTTAATCTTCATTAAGAATAATATCCTTCGACCTTGTAAATCAGAAAAGGTGGTTGAATAGCATTTACGAGGGCAATAATGATTTTATGTAATAAATGACTTTTTCTGTCAAGAACAGCGGCAGTGTGTATATGATTTTCAATAAATGACAATATAATGGTACTCATATAATTAAGAGGAATACTTTAATAAGCAAAAGGTGGAACAAAAGGACCTTCCACCTTATAATAATTGAACAAGAGATTCTCAGACGGTTGAGAATTTCTCGGATCTGACGAAAATCTTAGTGAAAAGTGAAATCTTGTATTGAGTGAAGAATGAATCTTTTTCAAAGTGTCATTCTTACAATGGAATCTCACGTGCCATTATTCTCCCTCTTTTTCCTATTTATATAAGACAAACTCCTAGTAAAACCCAATAATGCATGTACAGAAAATATCCGCGGCATATTCCCTTTAATAACCTATTTTAAAAACTAGTTGTTACAGCTTCATTGACAGTGCTCGAGCTCGATCATGACTGGCACCTTGACCTCGACTCATGTTGACTCTTCGGCTATGAGCTTTACTGCTTCCTGGTCCACCTCGACCATTGAAGACTTGAAAATCCTTTCCTTAGTATTATCTTATTTCAAATATTCTAGAGCAGAATTTGACCCATACAATTAGTCCCTCCGCTTATTGCGGACGGCCACGGGCGGGCTTGATGAGCGGATGTGTTCATTGCATTCTAAATGTTTGCACAAGTTGAGCGAGTCGCGAGGATTGGAGCGAACTGGCAATGTGGCCCTTCGTGAGCCACAAATTTTGGGGTTGTGCTGTCCATGAATTCACAAGACGTCACAACCTCACGTCATCATGATGCGTATTTCCGATGTGTTGCTTTGTTTTGCGTGGGACTCCTGATTAGTCCTGGGACTTCAATTCTTATGCCATGCAATGATGAGGCAATCTTTTGATTCTAAAGCCCGAGCTTCTATAAATAAGGATCTGAGAATGAAATTCTAAATTTTACTTACTTCCTGTATCTTCTTCTTCTTCTACTGCTGATCCACATATTTCCCCTTCGACCTAGTGATTGTTATTTTTTTTATCCTATATTGTTATCAATTCCCTTGAAAATATGTCTAATGTACCATCTAAGTCTAGTGAGGGGAGCGACGTGATCCCGTTAGCGATGTTGTATCCCCCTCATGCGGAGGATGCTTCTATGTCCAACGAGGAAGGAAGCTTTCCAAGATGGAAGAGATAGTTCCTTGTAACCCCAATATTCGGTCTGACTTCTCGAAACGGCTTGAATCCGACCCCGGAACATTTAAATCAGCGGTGACGGAGGCTGATTTGAGGTAGCATAAGGCAAAATACACTCTCTCTAACTATATCGAGTTGATTCCTAGTAGGTAGGATGCGTTGCAGTTTCACCTCCCTGGGTATTGCGCCTTTTATGCCTACCCATTCCATGTCGGTTACACTTTTCCCATTCTTTCGCTAGCGGAGGAGTTCTATCGCTATTACTGTGTTTGCCTGGCTCACCTTGCACCGTACGTTTACAAACTCTTGAGGATGCTTACTAAGTTTGCGAAATTGGCCGGGGTTGAGCTCTCACTCCGACATTTGACGCACATGTCCGCTCCAGCCTTTATAAAGGGACGTTTTTGAATCTCTGCCACCGAGGCGGCAAATTCTTGGTGGTAAAGATGGATGATAAGGCTAACCGCTAATTCTGGATCAACTTCTTCTTTGTCATAACTGAGGACGTGGTGGCCGATCCCGAGAATTTTCCTGAGGTTTGGAACTGTACTCGTAAGTACACGACTTTCTTGTTAGTAAGTGTTTAATTTCTTATCGTGCTTCGCTGTGATTCTAACCCTCAATTTTTTTTGTGCAACTATTGCATTTGCTAATAAGTGGGGATTGTTAGCACCTTTTAGCTTTTGTTTTAGTAAGAAAGTATTGAATTATGTTTTAGAAACTAATGAAATTGTGTAAATTGCCAGAATACTGGAAGTTTGGTCACTCAAGATGAAATACAACTTAAAAATGAGTGTTCCAAAGCACAACGTAATAAAGGGTGTAGAAGCAAAAATGTGCGGTCTGCAGAAGAAATTATGTAGCCGCAGAAGAAATTACAGACCACAAAATTCCATTTACGGCCGCAGACCAAGAAGCAAAGCCAACTGGATTTTCAACAATGTGCAATTAATGTGCGGCCACAAAACTGGGCTTAAGAGTCAAAGATCACAGAGCATGCAAAAAGACCAATTCCTAGAGCCTTTTTGAAGTGCGGACTGCACAAAAATTGTGAGATCGCAGAAGATTGCTCGCGGCTGCAGTCATGAAATGTGCGGCCGCAGAACTCACATTCCCGACAACTAAAGAAAGCAGCGGACCGCACATGGTATTGTACTGTCGTAGAACCTCCCGAGGGGAATATTTGTCCGCGATTTATGGCCTTGTATAAATAGACGAGTTTCACAAAATTAGGTCAAGTTTGAACATAAAAAATTGTTCTAGTCATTTCTCTTTGCTATTTTAGGAAATTTTAGCTTATTTGAGTATTTTAACGTTAGGTTTCATCATTTTGATCTTCCATTATATGTTTAATTAGCTTTTCATCTTTATTTCCTGCAATTTCCATTATGAGTAGCTAGATTTTTACTAGGGTTGTGACCCAACCCTAGTGTGTAAACCCTATAGGTATTTAATTTACTGTTTATTTATGATTGAATGTTGATTATTTATCTTAGTTCATGTTTCAATTTTAGAATTAATGATTGAAAACATTGATTCATGCCTATTTGACTTAGTCTTTACTTGAGAAAGAGAAACCTAGTCTAGGATAACTTAGCTAACAAGGAACTGGATTAATTGAGAGATTGATCAACCTCATTAAAGAGTTCAAACAAGAGATAGTAAGAACCCGACTTGAGCTCTTATCAACTGCTTTGGTTGATACCTATTTGTACTTGAGAAAGCCAAATTGGGCAAAATCACTATCTGGCCGAGAGGTATTGAGTGGATAATGTAGATTTGAGAGCTATAATATACCCCAATCAACAAAACAAACATTAACATCTTTATCCCATTAGGTAAACACTTAGGCTATTGTCACAGCCTAGGACTTTAACCTATTTGGAAAAACCTCAAAAATATTTATCTCTAATCTATTTTCTTTAGCCTGCATTCATTAGAGTAACAATAGAATTAGAAAATAAAACTTTATTATGTAAGTGCAATTTTAGATAACCCATTTGCTTGCTTAAAATATATACTCCTAACGCCCCCCCCCCCCCCCCCCCCCCCCCCCC
>MU760582.1:22262-70396 GCA_026770625.1 Nicotiana glauca
ATTCACATAGCAAAGCTTATAAAGTTTTTAATAAAATAACTCTGTGTGTAGAAGAAAGTGTGCATGTAGTTTTTGATGAAACTAACATTTTTTCTGAGAGACAGGAACATGTGAAGCCATTGGACTGGTCAAATACTTGGCTGAAGCATCAGCTCAAGTCAAAGTGACACCTACACAAGGAACAGGTGATGGACCAGGTTCTTCCCTACAGGGCAACCTGACAGGGGGAAGAAGTCAAAGAGGAATTGAAATAAACTCCTTGAAGGAACCTGTTCCTCTTCAAATGGCTGAAACATCCAGCAGAAGCCAGTTGGTTGTAAAACCTCACAAGTATCAAAGTTCTCATCCCATTGAGAACATTATCACTAATCCAACATCTGGAGTCAAAACCATATCACAATTAAAGAATTTGTGTGCTTTTGATGCTTTATTATCTATCATTGAACCTAAAAATATTGTTGAGGCTTTGCAGGATGCAGATTGGGTGAATGCAATGCAGGATGAGCTAAACCAGTTTGAAAGAAGTCAATTTTGGCACCTAGTTCCAAGACCCAAGGATAGGTCAGTCATTGGCACTAAATGGGTCTTTAGGAACAAACTTGATGAATATGGAACTGTCACAAGGAACAAGGCAAGGTTGGTGGTCCAAGGTTACAGCCAAGAGGAAGGAATAGACTATGATGAGACATTTGCTCTAGTTGCAAGACTAGAGGCAATCATACTTCTCATAGCCTTTGCAGCACATAAGGAATTCACTCTTCATCAAATGGATGTCAAAAGTGCCTTCCTGAATGGCTACTTGAAGGAAGAAGTGTTTGTGAAACAAACTCCAGGGTTTGAAAGCAAAGAATGTCCTGAACATGTGTACAAGCTGGACAAGGCTCTCTATAGACTCAAACAGGCACCAAGAGCATGGTACGAAAGACTGTCAAAATTCCTACTGGATCATGGGTACAAGAGAGGTAACTAGATAGTACCTTATTCTTAAGGGAAAAAGGTAAGGACCTTCTTGTTGTACAAATTTATGTTGATGACATAATCTTTGGGGCCACCACTGACAAGCTAAGCAAAGATTTTGCAAGACTAATGGGAAGTGAATTTGAAATGAGCATGATGGGTGAGCTTAACTTTTTCTTAGGGTTGCATATCAAACAAAGCCAAAATGAAACCATGATTCACCAGCGGAAGTATACAAAAAACTAATCATGAAGTTTAAAATGGAGGATTCTAAAGAAATAGATACACCTATTGCAACTGCCACTAAATTAGATATTGATGAACCTGGTTCATCAGTTGATCAGAAGTTGTATAGGGGTATGATTGGTTCTTTTTTGTATCTTACTGCCAGTAGACCTGACATTGTTTTTAGTGTAGAGATATGTGCTCGATTTCAGGCAAATCCAAAAGAGTCTCACTTGACTGCTGTCAAGAGGATATTGAGATATCTTAAAGGCACTACTAACTTGTGTCTTTGGTATCCTAAAGGTAGTAATTTCAATCTAGTAGGATATGCTGATGCTGACTATGCAGGTTTCCTAGTGGATAGAAAAAGTACTTCAGGTATGGCACACTTCCTTGGTCCATGTCTTGTATCATGGGCTACCAAGAAGCAAAATTCAGTATCCCTATCTACTGCTGAAGCTGAGTATGTGGCTGCAGCTTCTTGTTGTGCTCAATTACTATGGATTAAACAATAATTGGTAGATTTTGGAATTGAAGTGGGATGCATACCAATATTTTGTGATAACACTAGTGCTATAAGTATGACAAAGAACCATGTTCATCATAAAAGGACCAAGCACATAGATGTTAGACACCACTTCTTGAGAGATAATTATGAGAAAGGATTAATCTCAATAGAATTCTGTGCTACTGATAAACAAATAGCTGACATCTTCACCAAAGCACTGAATAGGGAAAACTTTGAAAGGAACAGGTTGGAATTAGGGATGATTAAGATCACCTAAAAAGGAACCAGTTCAGAATGCAATGAAAAAAAATATTTTTGGTTAGAAGTTCTGACTTTATGTAAATATCTAGACTAATTCTTACTCAGTCTCATACTCTAATCAGTATACTCCTGTGACGTGTATTTATATTAATTCATTAATCTCTCACAAAGTATTTTTTCTATTCTGATATATGAGGCATAATCAAGAGAAGTTCTACTTGAAGAACCTGGTTCATCAGTATATGCGCATGAGAAAAGGTCAGGTATGTTTCTATACTTTGCATAATTAGAAAAATAAATATTCCAATTATGAGCAGAATTCCTATTCTAACCAAAATCCTAAAAATATAACCGTTGAGCATTGAACCAGTTTCATTCTCCTAGAATTCTAAAAAAAACTGGACTTTTTCCTGAAAACTAGTGTCATCCATTTATCTCTTAAAGATCGGAGTCCTAATGGGATTAGACTTCTGATTGACCACTGCAAAAAGCTTGTCGTTACTGATCCAAACCATACTCTACATTAAATACACTCTACATACTCCTATTTTAGTCCATAACCGTCATTCAGTGCTAAACCTCTGATCATACTCTTTCTCTCTAAAAATCTCCAAAATTACCAAAACTTTCCTGAAATCCTTCACCATGACTAATCCTCAAGAAAATCCAAGAACTCCCCCACTTGTATCTCCCAACACATCCTCATCTGCACCCCCTAGCGACAACCCTAAACCCAGACTCCGCTAGCAAAAGATGTTGGCAAGAAAGACTGTAGCTACTGGTGTTCTGAGAATGGCTCTAAATGAAAAATTAAGAGACAGCCAGAAAAAGGAGAGCTCTGAAAAGGAATCATCTAACTTGAGTTCTGAGTCTGAAGCTTTTATTTCTGCAAGCGATAGAGAAGAACGTGGGTCCTCTAACTCAGACAAGAATCAAGAAAACCCTAGGGAGGTAAATACATGCTATATTTTTTCTGATGTAGTCGAGAAAGTGGAAAATAGGTTTGTGTTGGTGGGTTCTGTGAGAGATGTAAATGAGGGAGAGTCGAGTAGGAAGGGAAAGAAAAAGAAAGATAAAATTCTTGCCATTTGTGGAGGAATAGAGGAGAGTGGCAACAAGATAGGGGAAAGCGAATCTGGGGAGGCTGCTGAAGGTCTTGTACACCTGAGTGAACAACACGATGAACCTAGTTCATCTGTGGAAGAAACCTTGGCTGACATTCTGAAGAAGTTTGGCGCAAGCTATGATCCCAAGAAGCGCAAAGCTTCTTCTCAAAAATCTCCAATCGCCTCTAACACAACAAAGAAGAGCAAGGTGTCATCTCCTAAGTCTATTATCCCTTCAGCACCCAAGGTGAAAGCTACTAGACGCAGGGTAGAGCAAAGTGAGGCTGAGTTGCAGAAAGCCTTAGAGGCAAGCAAGAAAAAAAAGAAGGAAAAGGGAAAAGCTAAAGTTGTGGAAAGTTCTGTGGCTGCAGAAGAAGGGGAGGAGGAGATGGAACTGGTCCATCAGGAAAGAGGTACAACTGAGGAGGTTCCCACTCCTACACCAAAGAGATCCAAGACTTCTACCAAGAAGTCTTCAGAATATGTATCTGCTGAACCCTCCATGCAAAAAGAACCAGGTTTGCAGTCAAAGGAATACAAGTGAAAGTTCCTCAAGAAGAAGAAGCATGGAGTGGAGAGGAAGAAGAAGAGGAATCAGAAAAGGAGCAAGACAGATTTGTCCTCTTTGGCAGGAGAAAGATCTTGAAAGGAAGAATTCTGAAAGACCTGGAGGAGCCAGGCATGAAAAGATTGGTTGATGCCCTGGATGCACAGGGGTGGAAGGACATGGTTCTTCAACTAGATGGCGGGCTGGCAAGAAAATAGCTGATCGAGTTTATGGCAATTGCCACAGTGGTGAATGCGGTTGTTACCAGCTTGGTGAGGGGAGTAGAGGTGCAGTTTGATGCACCTAAATTCGGCAGAATTCTAGACATAACCTGTGAGGGCTATGATGACTATACTAGGCAAAGGTGGCCTTGTCTAGATTCTCTCCCTTCTGCTCTCCAAATCACCAAAAATTTCTATGATACCAAGTCTGCTGAAGAAGTGCCTGAGGCTAGGTTTGTGCAAAAGAGTGAGATGAAACCTGAGCACAAGGTGCTTTTTGAGTTTGTGAACAAGTGTTTGTTGCCCAGACATGAGAGAACGCACACTGCAAATTACATGGACCTGGTCCTTCTAGAGTGTCTTGTGAGAGGAAAGTAGATTAAGTGGCCTACTTTCATTGTCAAGCTGCTGGATAGAGTCATCAATGTCTCCAAGGCCCATGCCACACCTTATGGGTTTATACTGACAACTGTCTTGGCCAAGTAAGATGTGCCATTGAAAAAGTGGGAGATGGCCTCCAGCAAAGAGCATTTTGGAATCAAAACTTTGCAGGCTTGTGACTATCTGCTAAGTGTAACCCCAGTTGAACCTGGTTCATCCTTGAAGACTCCTGTGAACAGTAAAGTTAGGGCATTGGTTCTAGAGTGTGGAACAAAAGATACAGAAATTGCTAGGCTCTAGGCTCGCCTTGCTGAACTAGAAAGTGAAATAAATGGCCTTAAAGTTGAGCTAGAAAAGAAAAAAGAAAAGAGTGAAGGGATGCTCAAAACAATGCTCAATCTTCTTTAATCCCAACCCTCTAGTTCCTCCAAGCCCTAGAACCAGTTTAGAAACCCCCTCAGTGACCCAGATTCGGGATTTTTCTCTGTTTTTTGCTCATGGTTGGATGTTTGTTTTTCTTTTTATGGTCTGTTTTATAGAAGCACCTCCTAATCAATGACAATGTGCTTTGTTTTCTCTTATTCTATGAAAATTCTTATCGTAATAGTTAAATTTTTTGTGAAGTTGATTATTGATTAACTGAATCATGTTTCCACTTGCAGTTGTCCCAGTGGCCATGAGTAATAATTAACATCTGGGATTCATATAATATGCAACTTTTCGATGATTCCAAAAGGAGAAGAGATATTGTGCTTTACTTTTTATTCTGAAATAAAGTGATATTTATAACGTGATTAAACCTGGTCCTTAATGATAAGTTAAATTAAAGTGTGAAAATTAAGTTGAGTTCCACAGGGTCTCTGATCAATAAAAGCACAGAGTTTGTCATCGTCAAAAAGGGGGGATTTATTTGCCCAAGTTCAGATGAAATTTTTAAGATTGACAGAATGAACTCAGTCATGAACTAGGTCCATCATGTGAGACACAATGTTGATATACTTACACATGTGACATACGTGTGAAGAAGATAAGTCTCAAGGATCAGCAACAATATCTTCTAAGTTGATCGAAAGGTTGCATAGGATAAGGAGTTGAAGTCTCCTTATGTGAAGAGAACTACAGCCGGATCAAGGATAAGGATTGGAGTTTGAATTGTTCTAGGACTCGAATTTGATGAAGGATCAACAATTCAAGTTTTAATCAAACTATGATTACTAACTCTATAAATAATAATGATTGTTCTCTTTTACAAGTGATTGCACAAATGCATAAGTTAAACTAAATTGAGAGCAAAAGAGCTAGGCGATTTTGCAAGCAATTTGTGTGTGATTCAAGTGTGCAAATCTGAAGCTACATGAACTAGAGTGAAGAACCAATTCCATTGTGTCTCTCTTTATTTCAAGTTTAATTGTAGTAGGTGTTTTTATATTGTACCTTTTAGCTTTATCTAGAAGCAATTGTATTAGGTACTTTGACTATTCAAGTTAGAGTTAACTTGAAGGTGTCGCAACAGTTGAGGTTATGTGCTACACTGGGATTAGAGTTTAATCCTTGATTTACAAGAGTTTTGTTAATGCTGTTTTGGCTCAGTAATTTTAGTGGAAGTTTGGAAAAATCCTACTGTGTAGTAGGTCGTGGTTTTTTCACCTTTTGAGCCAGGTGTTTTCCACGTAAAAATCTCTGTGTTCTTTATTTTATGCACTTTTAATTCCGCAAACAGTCATAGTAAGTACATCTAGAAGAACCAGGTTCTTCTAGTGTAAAAATTAGGTACCACAAAAATCACCCCGCCCCCCATGTGGTATTGACGTTTAGAACATCAGCGCCCCATATGATAAGACACATGGATACTAATAATGGGGTCGCCCGCACTGTCGACGTGGTGAGAGTTCAATTTTTATTGAGCGAGACGCTGACTATCGTCATTGGAGATGAGGGTGAACCGGTATTAGAGATTCCGAGGTTGGGGGAGGTCGATGTCAATGCGCCTTCCTGTGTGATGATGGATACAGAAAGACCGGCCACCAGGGTGTCAGACACTTTATGGCAAGATGAGCTATCGACTTCACAATCGGTTGATGATACTTCTTTTCCTACCATTGAAAGGGGAAAAGATGTTGCTGAGGAAAACTACGAGACCGGCTCGAATATTAATGTCGGCGATCTGCGAATGATGGAGGAAGGTTTCACCCAACTTGAGGTAAGGTTTGAGGGGCCCTCGAAGACCATCATGATGCTAATGGATCGCGACCTGTTAAAGAACACGGATGACTTGGTCCCCAACCTCGGTACCCTTTGTTCTGATATGGAGGGTAAGACCTTGAAAGATTTTGACGACGATACTCTGTCGAGGAGTTTTGTTGGTCTCGCCCTTAGAGTGAGTTTTTGGCGTTTTGTTTCCTTTTATTTTTTCTTTTTCTTTATCCTTTCTTTTGTTTCTAACTCATTTCTTTTCTTTTTCTGGTCACAGATGATAATATTGGAGATTGAGAGTGCTCGAAGGGAGAAGAGGCATAGGGAAATTTTTATGAGATTGCAAAACAAATACTTTGAGTACCCACGCAATCATCGGGAACTTTGTCGGATACTTAATGAGGGGGGCAATATGCAGCTCCTTTGAAATGAGTTAAAGGAGAAGGATGATGAATTGGTAAAGTCCATCAACAAGTGAAGCGTCCTTGAGGGGATGTTGCAAAGTAAGAAGGAGGAGTTTGAAATCAGTAAGGGCATGAGTCCCAGTGTAGAGATCTTCAAGAGCAAGTAGTTGAGCTGCATAGGCAATTGGAACATTGTCGTCTTCAATTATAGGGATTTATAGGTGATGTTGCTGAGAAACAAAGCTCTAGAAGGCGGAATCTCGCCGTGTGGATGCTCAGAGAAGATTGGAGGTGCTTGAGCCATCAAACAACATCATTCGAGCTATGCGGGAGAATATCGGTCCGCGACGAAAGCTATAGACGAGCGACTAGAGGGGAGGGTAGGGTAGTTGGAGAGAGATAACACCTCCCTTCGCGGTCAAGTGGTTGCATTGGAAGCTGAGAAGGCTCAACTGCTTACACAAACCTTTTCTTCCCATACTTTGGAATTTCCCAACATTCCTTGGGCATCGTATGAGGAATGGATTACACCAAAGCTGAATTAGATGTATATCAAGATTTGTATGAGGTGGAATCTATTTTAGAGGTCGGTCTCGAGGATGTCCGTGTTAAAGCCCGTGAAGCTCGAGTCGCCTGTAGGTATGATTCTGCTACTCCTAAGCGCGATGAAAAAGGAGATAATGAAGTTGTGGACTATCTTGAAGAGGATTCTTGGTATGATACTGCTTATCCCGACGGCATGGGCGGTGTAAGCAGGGGTGATCAAGGTGGCGATGACGTCAGTAGTCAGGACAGTGGAGGTGCAGAAGGCCCTGATGGTGGTGACCAGTAGTTTTCTTTTGTTCTCTTGTTTGTTAACTTTTGTTGTGTAGTTGGTGGCGTCTTTATGAGCCTTTGTAAAGAATGTTTCAATTATGAAATACCAACTTCGTTTTTTGCATATGCTTCTCTTCCTGCGATTTTTTTTTGTGTTTGTATGTTGTTTAATTATGTCGCTTGGTTGACTTGGTTTTCTGTTGGTCGTGATCACTTCATGGAGAGTTGTGGCGAAAGGTTGATAGGCATTTGTTCAAGCGAGGTCGAACATGGTCTTTTTTCAAGACTGCGGCCGAGGGACGGTATATGCTAGTTTGAACTAGGTCAGGTATAGCCTGAGTTTAGATGTGGCCGAGGGCCAATAGATGTTAATTCGAACGGGGTCAAACATAACTTGCATTTAATTATGACCGAGGGACAGTAGGTGTTAGTTCGAACAAGGTCAAACATAACCTATATTTAATTATGGTCGAGGGCCAGTAGATGTTGATTTGAAGACGATCGAACATAATCTATATTTAATTGTGGTCGAGGGCCAGTAGGTGTTAATTTAATCAAGGTCGAACATAACATATATTTAATTATGCATGGGGTCCAGTAGGTGTTAATTCGAACAAGGTCAAACATAACCTATATTTAATTATGGTTGAGGGCCAGTATGTGTTAATTCGAGCAAGGTCGAACATAACCTACATTTAAGAATTACTGGTTGCAAAGATCATTCATGCCTATTTTCCTAATGCGATAAAGACATTAATGTTTGTTTTGTTGATTGGGGTGTATTATAGCTCTCAAATCTACATTACCCACTCAATACCTCTCGGTCAGAGAGTGATTTTGCCCAATTTGCCTTTCTCAAGTCCAAATGTGTATCAACCAAAGCAGTTGATAAGAGCTCAAGTCGGGTTCTTACTATCTCTAGTTTGAACACTTTAATCAGTTTAATCAACCTCTCAATTAACTCAATTCATTGTTAGCTAAGTTATCCTAGACTATGTCTCTCTTTCTCAAGTAGAGACTAAGTCAAATAGGCATGAATCATCTTCGCAACCACTAATTATTTGATTCAAGCAAGAACTAGGCTAAATATCACTAACAAGCCCTAAATTAAACACCCATTAAGTACCTACAATAGAGTTGGGCCACAACCCTAGCTAGAAATTTAGCTTCTCATGAAAAATGAAGAAATTGAAGAAGAAATTAAGATAGAATGCATAATAATTGATTATGGAAAGAAAATCTAATATTTCGAAGCTAATCTTCTACAAAATTACTTAAAAAGGTAAAGAAAAAGGCTCAGGTGCTCTCCCCAAAACAAAACTTAACCTAAAAATTACAAAAAGTTCTATTTATACTAAGCTGAAAATATCTAACAAAAATTCCCCTATGGAGGTTGTGCGTACTGCACATTTTTTAGTGTGGCTGCACTCTTGCTTCTGTGGCCGCACAATTATATTCCAGTCCGCACTCTTTTGAACTTGAGCTCTGGCTTTTGCG
Source organism: Nicotiana glauca (assembly GCA_026770625.1). Lineage (NCBI taxonomy): Eukaryota > Viridiplantae > Streptophyta > Magnoliopsida > Solanales > Solanaceae > Nicotiana > Nicotiana glauca. The sequence goes on from MU760582.1 coordinate 31,379, forward strand.
GGACTTTTGCGGACCACACAATTCTTAGTGCGGCCGCGCTCTTGATTATGCGGCGGCACAAAAATAGTGTGGTCCACATTTCTTCTTGATTCTTAAATCCCTTCTCTCTGATTCTTGTCTTCTGTGGACCGCGTAATATTGAGTGCATCCGCACAATTATGGTTCGATCTGCATGCCTTCAGGCTTCCTAAAAACCCAACTCTCTGAATCTCCTTGTTTGCGGCCGCACAATAATTGTGTGGTCCGCACTATAGGCCTTTTTGCCCTGTTGTGGTCCTTATTCACTTTTGACTCCTTTATGAGTTGATTTTGACTTATTTGGCTCGTTCCCCAATATTCCTGTTCAAAATCTCATTTCATTAGTTCACGGGAGTACCTTTGAGCTAAAATACAAGTAAAAGAGAGTAAATAAACGGTCAAAATCCCTACTTATCAACTCCCCCAACTTAAGCTTTTGCTTGTCCTCAAGCAATTAAGGAGATTCCCACCTTCACTAGAGAAAGGGATATTTCAATTGGATAAGATGAATCAATCACACATCAATTGGGACCAACAATTACCCACAACACATATGAATTGTCAATAATGTAAAGATTTGACTGTTTGAGTACAATAGTTCTAATGTGAAACTAGAGCATCAAGAGTTGACTTTATTCATCCAGGAAGCTCGCTCTTTCATGTAGGTCATTGTGGATCTCAAAATCCTCCTCCTTTACTCTCTGTTAGCATATCTCACTTTAGAATTTAACACTCGAAATAAGGATTGTGAAAAGTTCGCTCATCTCTCTCAAAAGAATGTCACAAGTCCGGCTCTAAGTACCATAAGTTGTCCCCTTATGTAAATCACCATTATTGCAAGCTCACTCAACTTGAAATCACGTAGGGATTTTTCGGGATGTAATGAAGGCTTTTTGGACTATGGTATGAATTAATGGAGCAGAATGGCTTCATCTTTCTAAAGCACTCCATTTTCTCATTTTGGCTCATACTTTGTCGACTCTTTGAGTCAATTTCTTTTTCCTCAGGGGAACTAGAGAGACGTAACGTCACTCTTGATACCACAGTCATGCCCCTTTCCTTGGGACATATTGAAACGGAGAGGTCCACGGGCTATAAGAAATGCGGTATACAATCCCCGGCATCCAACCACTTGATTACCTCCTTCTTCACCACCGCTTGTATTGCTTCATTTAGCCTCCTTTGATGTTAAACTAAGGGTTTGGAACCCTCCTCCAAAATAATCTTGTGTATGCAAAAGGTGGGGCTTATGCCCCGGATATCTGCCAATGTCCAACCGATTGCTCTTTTCATCCTTTGTAGCATCTCCAATGTGGACTCTACCTGCGTGTTAGTTAAATAAGAGGAAAGAATAACTAGTAAAGTTGAAGAACAGCTAAGGAATTCATACCTGATATGTGGAGGCAATAGCTTTAACTCATATTTAGGAGGCTCCTTAATTGAGGGCTTTGTTGGAGGAGTCTTCCGACTCTGAAGATCCAAGGATAGCTTGCGAGGTTCATAACTGTACGACCCCATTCCTTACAATGTATTCACACATTTCACATAGCTATCATTCTCCTCATCATTATCAAGATTGAGCAACACGACTTCCAATTTGTCTTCAACATTCATTGTGGCACTAGCATCATCAACAATCACATCTGTCACCAAATCTATGAACGAACAAACTTCATTACTATTCGGTTGCCTCATAGATTTGCATACATGGAAGACCACCTTTTTTTTACCCGCCCGGAAAATAAGCTCATAGGCTTTCACATCAACAAGAGTTTTTCCCGTATCAAGGAAAGGTCTACCCAAAATGATAGGTACCTCATAGTCCACTTCAAAATCAAGAATCACAAAGCCCGTCGGGAGGAAGAACTTGTCAACTCGAACCAACACAACATCATTAATACCTAAAAGCCTCTTCATTGTTCGATCCACCATTTACAGCCTCATGGATGTGGGTCTCGGTTTCCCAATTCCCAAAGTTTTGAACACCGAGTAGGGCATCAAGTTGATACTTGCCTAGAGATCATATTAAGCTTTGGAAAAATAGGCTCTCCCAATAGTGAAAGGGATTGTGAAAGCATCCGGACTTCTAACATAGGAGACATTGAGTGCATAATTTCACTTAGTTGATGTGTCATCTTAATTATCACACAATTCATCGATCTCTTCTTGGTTACCAAGCCCTTCATGAATTTTGCATATCCAGGAATTTGTTCCAAGGCTTCAACCAACGGCATATTTATGAACAAACTCTTCATCATATCAATAAACTTTTTGAATTGGTTCTCACTATTTGCATTGCAAGCCTTTGAATGTACAGAGGAGGAGGCTTTGGAATTGGTGCCTTAGCCTTTTGCAATACCAGTTCCAGCATATTGCACGTGGTCCCTAGACGGGTTCAGTTCTTCTTGTGTCTCCTCCACATTTTCATCAATATTAATGTTCACCTCTTCATTAGCTTGAACCACATTTCTTGGGATTTCATCTTCTTGAACCACAACATCTTCATGCAGAATTCTTTTTTGATTTGAGGTTGTTGCATCTCCACCTTTTCCACTTCTAGTAGACATGGCTATATCATGTCCCGTATTATTCCCACCCTTTGATTTTACCACCGTATCACTAGGTAGTGCCCTCTTAGGATGAGTGTTCAAAGCTTGCGATATTTGGCCTTATTGAACCTCCAAATTACAAATAGAACTGTTGTGATAGGCTAATTCAGCATTGGGGTTGGCATTCTTCTTCATCATCTATTTAAACATGTTCGCAACTATACCCATATCATTGTTAGAAGAGCTCAGACCTTGAGAAGGATAGGAGTGGATTGCTCCATTGTTGGAACATCGGGGACCTTTGAAAACCCAACCCCCAGTTGTTGTTGTTATTGTTGTTGTTCCACCCTCCTTGGTTATTACCTCCCCAATTGCATTGATTTTTGCCACCCTAATTGCCTTGATGATTACCTCCCCAATTGCCTTTGTTACCTTGATTATTCCAATTGCTTACCACCACTCCAATTGCCTTGGTGGTTTTGGTTGCTCCAATTTCCTTGGTTTCCTTTGACCTCCATTGTTGTTGATTTTTTCCTTGAGCATTGTTTCTTTGACCTTGATAATTGTTGACATATTGGACTTCTTCTTCTTGCTCATTGAATGAATCCCCTTGGTCATACCTACTATCATCTTGCATGAATTGGTCCATACAGCTTTGCATTTGTTGACCTTATTGTCGTATCTTGTTTATAATCATATTCACACCTTCTATCACATTCACCTGTTTTGGCCCTTGAACTTGATGAAGCTGAGCTTTGGTCAATTGGTTCATTGTAGTTGTCAACTTGGTAATAGCTTGCCCGTGATCATGTAGCTCCTTGTGTAGGTAAATGACATTTGGGTTACCTTGAGGAACATTGGCTCGACTTAGCCATGCCGATGAGGTATCCGCCATCTCATCATGAATTTCACAAACTTCGGCATAAGGCGTGTTCATGATGTTTCCACCGGTGAGCTGATTAACCACACATTGATTTGTTATGTTGATCACCCTGTAGAATGTTTGTTGGATCATGGCCTCGGTCATATCATTGTTCGGGAACTCTTTAACGATGGTACGATATCTTTCCCAAATCTCGTGCAATGGCTCATTGGGTTCTTTTCTAAATGCAAGAATCTCATCCCGAAGTGTCGCCATATGTCCCAAAGAGAAAAATTTGGAAATGAATTTCTCCGCCAATTCATCCCATGTATGTATGGAATGATTGGGTAATATCTCTAACTAGTCTAATTCTTTTCCCCGTAGAGAAAATGAAAATAGCCTCAACCGTAGTGCGTCCTCAGAGATATTTGTTACCTTGCTCGCCCAACAAGTATCGACGAACCCTTTGAGATTCTTGTAAGTATTTTGAATCAGAGCCCCGGTGAAGAATCCCCGTTGCTCAATTATTATAAGCATCACATTGGTGATTTGGAAGTTGCCCGCCCTAATACAGGGTGGGGTTATAGCACTTGCATAACATCGTTTGGTAATTATTGGTGAGATGCTGCTCTTAGTAGAGGTAGGGGAGAGGCGGGAACATAATCTTGAGGGTTCAAGAGGAACCTTATCCACTTGGTCATCATCCACGTCCTCCCCCATTGAAAAATTTCCAATGGGCTCATTATTGAGAGCCATTTTCGTACCTAAAGGAAATTCAAAAACAAATTTAGTGACTCTGAAGGAAAACAAGACAATTCACACAAAACCTAGTTATATAGCTAAATCCGTTTAACTCCCCAAAAAATGGTGCCAAAAATTGATCTCGCCCAAACTCACACCACAATTATAGATAGTGAGGTGGTCGATGCAATAATAAAAACCCAACGCAAGTCGGGCTCGAATTCACAGAAAGTTAGAATATGATTATATATATTTAGTGTAATGTTATGGTGTTCCTCAAATTGCACTTCCACATTCTTGTTTCTTGTTTCTATTTCTACTTTAAGCTATTTATTGCAATTATAAAACTAGGAGACAATATTTTTGGTTTTCATTGTTTTTTAAATGATAAAGGGTCTAGGGTCATGACTTCCAACTAGGTGGTTACTTAACGGGTCGTAAACTCAAGGGTAAGTTTGATTAGTCGGGGCTGTAACATAGAAATCACACACAATTACCCATTCTATACCTCTCAGTAGTTTGACCGATTTTGCCCAATTTGGAATTCTCAAGATCAAATGGGTGTTGCATAAAACAAGTGATATATACTCAAGTCGGGTCTTACTATCTCTAGATTTGACCCTTTAATTGGGGCTAACAATTTCTTGAGTTCACCCCAATTTCTTCTTAGCCAAGTTTTCCTAGACTTAGTCTCTCTTTCTCAAGTAGAAACTAAGTTAAATAGGCATGAATCAATTTTCGCAACCATTAATTCTTGGATTCAAGGAAGAACTAGGCTAAATATTACTAACTTAATCACAAACAAGCCCTAAATCAAATACCCATTAAGTACCCACACTAGGATTGGGTCACAACCCTAGCTAGAAATTTAGCTACCCATGAAAAATGAAGAAATTAAAGAACAAATTAGATGGAATGCATAATAATTGATTATGGAAATAAAATCTAATGTTTAGAAGCTAATCTAGTATAAAATTACTCCTAACAGTAAAGAAAACGGCTCAGGTGCTCTCCCAAAAACAAAACTTAACCTAAAAATAACAAAAAGTTCTATTTATACTAAGCTATAAATATCTAACAAAATGCCCTTTATAGAGGTTGTGCGCACATTTCTGAGTGCGGCCGCACTCTTGCTTCTGCAGCTACACAATTATAGTGTGGTCCGCACTCATTGAACTTGAGCTCTGGCTTTGGCGGGACTTCTACGGACCGCACAATTCTGAGTGCAGCCGTGCTCTTGATTATGCGTCCGCACAAAAATGGTGCGGTCCACATTTCTTTTGTATTCTAAAATCCCTTCTCTTTAATTCTTGTCTTTTGCGGACCGCGTAATTTTGAGTGCGGCCACATTTGTCCTTCTTTGGCCACAAAGTTATGGTCTGGTCCGCATGCCTTTAGCCTTCCTAAAAACCCAACTCTCTGAATCTCCTTGTCTGCGGCCGCACAATAATTTTGTGGTTTGTACTGTAGGCCTTTTTGCCTTATTTTTGTTCTTGTTCACTTTTGATTCCTTTATGAGTTGATTTTGACTTCTTTGGCTTGTTTCCCAATATTCCTTTACAAAATCTCATTTCATTAGTTCTCGGGAATACCGTTGAGCATTGTTTAGCTAAGACACAAGTAAAAGAGAGCAAATAAGCGGTCAAAATCCCTACTTATCAGGTGGTATGGCGTTGAGAGTATCCTTTTGATAAGTCATTTCTCAAAGAACTAGCGGTTTTCTTTCTCGTGAATTGGGGTCCGTTGTTGCAACTGATCTCTTTAGGGAGGCCGAACCGGCATATGATGTTCCTCCATATAAAGGTGGATACTTCATGTTTCCATATTTTGCCAAATGCTCCTGCTTCCACCCACTTAGAAAAGTAATCAGTTAAAACCAAAAGGAATCGTACGTTACCTCGTCCTGCCGGGAGAGGGCCTACGATGTCCATTCCCTATGACGTTTTTGGACTTGCGTGCATGTTTGGTTTGGAGGCTCAAAGGCTAGGGTGAGTTTAGGATAGGCCACGGAGTGAATTTGAACTTAGGAGCAGTAGCTGATGTATTGCAGGTCTGCATACGAGCTCGCATTTGCGACTAACAATCGCATTTGCGATGCCTGGGCAGAGGGGTGACCTTCGCATTTGCGAGGCTCAATGTCGCAAATGCAACCATAGCAAGTACTGCAATTGCGAACATTTGTTCGCATTTGCGAAGGAAGTAGGGGCAGGCCTACCTTCGAATTTGCGAAGCTTGGGCCGCATTTGCGAGTTCGCATTTGCGAACCTGACTTCGCAAATGCGATATCTGCACCTGTGCAAATTATAACTTAGCCGAAATTTCTTCATTTTTCAAACTCTCTCAAACCCTAAGTTTTCTTGGGCAATTTTCCAAAGAAAAGCTCTTGTCCAAATCAATTGTAAGTCGTTTCTAACTCATTTTCTTCAATCTATAACATCTTTTCACATGATTTCATTTCAAAATCAAGGGTTTTCATAGGGAAATTGGGGATTTTTTGGATAGAACTTAGGATTTTAAAATTTTGGGGATTTGGACATCAATTTGAGGTCCGATTTCAAAACAAATTATATATTTGAGCTCATGGGTAAATGGGTGATCGGGTTTTGGTTCGAGCCTCGGGTTTTGACCATGTGGGCTCGGGGTCAATTTTTGACTTTTTGGGGAATCATTAGAAAACCTATTTTTATGTATTAGAATTGATTCATCTAGAATTTATTGATATGGTTAAGTCAATTGTGGCTAGATACAAGCGAATTGGTGGTGGAATCGAGGGTAAAGCGGTAGTTGAGGCTTGATTGTGTTCATGGCATTAAGGTAAGTGTTTCGTCTAACCTTAGCTTGAGAGGATAGGAGTTATGTATTTAATTATTGAGTACGACGTATAGGTCTGGTGACGAGTATCTATACGTCAGTGTCAAGCATGCCCGTGAGTCTTATACTATGATTGATGTGACTCCGTTTTGTATTGTCCATGCTTAATATGATGATTTCTAATGTTGAACAAGGCTTATGGAAGTACTCTTGGTAATTGAACATTGTAGATCATTGGTTCAAGTTTAGATTTGTGTTGAGAAGAGATTGTGGAAATGAGAAAAGGTTTATGATATTGTTTCCCTTGCCGGAATATTACTGCTTGTGATATTATTTCCCTTGCCGGGATGTTATTGTTAAATTATTGTTCCTTTGCCAGGATTCTATTGTGATTTTATTAATTACCTTGCCCGAATTACTTTGTGATTGTTTCTTGGGTAAGGAAGTGTGTAAAAGCACGAAGGGTGATATCGTGTGTGATATTTGTGAGTGAGTGTTAATGCACGAAGGGTGATGTCGTGCCGATATTGTGATTTTAATGCATGAAGGGTGATGCCGTGACGCACGATGTACAATGTCGTGCCTTGATATGAGTGATAACGAATGAAGTATAATTCCGTGCCATGATTATGTGAGGTAAAAGCATGAAGGGTGATGCCGTGCCGATTATATTGATTCTTATGGTGAGGACAAGAGTAAAAGCATGAAGAGTGATGCCGTGCACTTGTATTGTTCTCCTTAGTCTTGCTTATAGTTGAAATTTTGGTGTTCTTTATGTTTCTTTACTGAAATTCTGTTGTACTTGTTATCCCCCGCAGCATGTTTCCCCTTCCCAACATTAAATGTTAGTTCTGTTGTTATTACTTGTTGTATATGATATAATTGCACGAGTTTATTTGGTAGTCTTGTCCTAGACTCGTCACTTCTTCGCCGAGGTTAGGATCGACACTTACCAGCACATGGGGTCAATTGTGCTAATACTACACTCTGCACTATGTGCAGATCCCGGTGCTGGAGCTTTTGGACCACAGTGAGGTTGCTTCCTTCAAGCCAGTGGCGGAGACCCGAGGTAGTCCTACAGATGTCCGCAGACCTTGGCGTCGCCCTCTATATTTCCATTCTGTTTCTTTTATGTATTTCATAGACAAATTTGTATTTATCTTTCAGACCACCGTTTGTAGTATTTGTAGATAGTATGTGACATTTTGGCACCAAATTCTGGGTAGAGTTGTATTTTGGATTTTCGTGTTGGTATTTGGTTAAACTATTAGATTTTGTCTTCTGCATTCCTATTATTATTATTATTATTATTGTTATTTCTATTGTTGATCTCCAATTAAATTAAATTGTTAAAAAGGTTAAGGAAAAGAGTAATGATTCTGTAATATTTGGCTTGCCTATATTCCACGAGTAGGCGCTATCACGACTCCCGAGGGTGAGAAATCCGGGTCGTGACATTCCCCTAGTTCCGGTTATGAAAGCAATGGTGGCGGCGATAAGTATGCTTTAATTCCTTCAGGGCTTGGACGCACTCAGAAGTCCATTAGAGGCTGCAATCCTTCTTAAGTATACTGAAAAAGTTATGATATCTAACCAATTATCGTGAAATGAATCTTGATAGGGTGGTGATATGGCCAGTCAACCTTTGAACTTGTTTTTTGGTGGTCAAGTGTTCCGGTATCCCCTTGATGGCTTTGATTTGATCAGGATTGACTTTGATCCCTCGTTGTGATACCAGGAAACCTAAAAAGGTTTCTGAGGCCACGCCGAGCACACACTTTTCGTGATTCAGTTTCATTCTGTATTGTTTGAGTATGTCGAAGGTTTCTCTCAGATGGTGGATGTGATTTTTTGGACCTGACCAGCTTGTCGTCTATATAGACTTCCATCATTTTGCAGAGCTAGTCCTTGAACATCCTTATCACCAACCTTTGATAAGTTGCCCCGGTGTTCTTTACCTTAAAGGGCATGACCCTGTAGCAGTACGTCCCCTGATGGGTGATGAATATGGTTTTTTCTTGATGCCCTTCTTCCATGAGGATTTGATTATAACCTGAATAAACGTAAGCTTAGTAATTCATGCCTGTTCGTTGCCTTGATGAATTGGTCGATATAGGGTAACGAAACTGAATCTTGGGGCATGCTTCGTTCAAATCTGTGAAATCCACGCACATCCACCATTTCTCATTCTTCTTTTTCACCATGACCATGTTGGCGACCCACTAGGGGTACTTTGACTCCTTGATGGAGCCATTTTCCAAGTGTTTATCCACTTCTTTACGTACCGCGTCATTAGTTTCAAAGTTGAACTTATTCCTGACTTGTCTTACTAGGGGGGACGGGTCGATGTTCAGTTTGTGCGTGGCGATTTCCTTTGGGATACCTGGCATATCTGCATGGCTAAAAGCAAACAAATCTGCATTAGCTACTAATAATTAACGGAATTTACCTGGTTCCTGAAGTTTTTTGCCATTGTAAGCCTTCTTGCTGTGGTCGGTAGGGTCTCATTTAACGGGGTCGAGGTCTTCTATGGTTGATTTTGCAGCTTTGACCACATCCGGGTATTTGATGTCGTCCTTGTAGATGTCATGTGCCGACCTCGACCCTGCTGATTAATTTGCCTCTTTTTCTTTATCCTTCTTTTATTGGGTGGGCAAGCTGTCTAGGGCGATATGGTAGCATTCTCAGGATGTGCCTTGTTCGTATATTGAATATTTCCCACAGAGTTGGGATCTTGATGATCTGGTATAAGCTGGAAGGGACGGCTCTCATAGTGTGTATCCATGGTCGCCCTACTATGGCGTTATACGTTATGTCTTGATCCAGGATGTAGAATGTAGTTTCCAGAGTGACGCCACTGAGCCAGAATAGGGAGTGTTATTTCTCTAGATGTTTTCTCAACTACATTGTTAAAACCAATTAGTGTGGAAATGCGACACTATCTTATCTCCAAGTTTCATTTGTGCAAGTACTCGAAGATTTATAATGCACGCCCCGCTCCCGTCTTCTACCATAATGCATCTCACATTGGTATCTAAAATCCTTAAGGTAATAACAAGGGAATAGTTATGAGGAAAGTTCAAACCGTTGGTTTCTGACTTATCAAAGACGATACTTTCTTCGAGTCTGTCATACTGTTCGGGGGTGATTGATGTTACGACCCCAGTTCGCCCTCCATGAACATGTCGTAATGGCACCTAGTCCCTATGACTAGATAAGCCTAACAATGTGGAAATAATATAACTTGCAGAACAATTAATTAAACTAAGCAAAAATAGAAGGAAAATTGTATATAAGTGCCACTTGGCATATACAACTCAAACGCGGAAGTCTACAATATCACAACAAAACCCGGAAACTCATGGGAAACACAGGCTAATAGAAATGTAATACACTGCTCTAAACTCCAGAAAAGTCTACATCAAAGTACAAAAGAAGTCTAAACGCTACAAGATAGAGTAAGAAGGATACTATTCGATCTAAACTCCAAGCCTAACCTCGGTTGGGTAGTGACGAGGAAGGTCAGGGCCCTACTGAGATAAAATATAATATTAACCTTGTAACAACATAAAAATAAACAGAAATAACTAATAATATTATGAAGTGAGACAAGTTATATGAAGCAACAATAACACGCAGAAAATAAGGTAAACACAGAGTGAAACAGCTCAATATCAGTACCAATAACGAGGATCTCCTAGGATACCGTCCTGTAGTCCATTTCATCAACTGTCTGAGGAGCTCCCGGGATACCGTCCTGTAGTCCATCATATGAGAATATCCAAAGGATCTCCCGAGATACCGTCCCGTAGTCCAACTATCAATGTGCGAGGGGGGAAATCTACCGGGAATCTAACCCGTAGTCCCAAAGTAAATGTGCAAGGGGATCTACCGGGAATCTAACCCGTAGTCCCAAAGTAAACAAACAAGGGGGGGAGCTACCGGAATCCCATATCCGTAGTCCCAATGTAAATGCGCAACCATAACCAAAAGATATTCAGGAATGAAGTACGATAATACAAACAACAGGAGGTACTAGCCTAACATGCTTCACGTAGTATAATTAAGGCAACTTAAGCAAATAGGCAATTTAAATCAACCAAACATGCCTTTCTAATCTAACACCGGTTATAATTTCAAGTAGAATAAAGCAAATTCGAAAGAAACTCAGTCTCAATATCTTAAGTAAAAACCAGGTTTTCAACAATTAGCTCGAGTACGCGCTCGTCACCCCACGTACAAGGCATTCAATTACCAAAAATCATACCCTAAGGGAAAGGTCCCCCACACAAGGTTAGACAAGCCACTTACCTCAACCAGCTCAAAAAATCAACTTGAAATCACCCTTCTGCCACTAGTATCCGACTCCAAATGGCCCAAATCTATTCATTTCAATTGCATCTCGTAAATAACATCTCAAGGAAATAATTCTACTATTTAAGTTACAGCTAAGACACAAATTTAGATAAAATGATCAAAATGCCCCTCGGGCCAACGTGGTCAAACTCGAGGTTCGAACCAGAATCCGATTACCCATTCCCCCACGAACCCAAATATATGATTTGTTTCGAAATCGGACCTCAAATCGAGGTCTAAATCCCTAATTTTAGAAAAATCTAGGTTCTACCCCAAACCCCCAATTTTCACCCATGAATTTCATTGATTTTAAGTGGAAAACAAGTTAAATGATGCAAATAATTGAAAGAATTAAGTAAAAATCGACTTACAAATGATTTGGAAGAAGTTTTGTCCTTGAAAAATTGCCTATGGGGTTTGGTTCTTGGAAGAATGGTGGAAAATGGTGGAAAATCGACTAAGTATAAAAATTGCTGGGTCTCTGATGTCGCAATTGTGAACCACGACCAAATGTGGGAAATGCGAAGCTGGGTTTGCATTTGCGAACCCTTACTAATTTGCCAGTTTTTGCATTTGCGAACATAAGATCGCATTTGCGATCACCCTAAATTCACATTTGCGAGAACAAGGATTGCATTTACGATCAGTGCCCAGAAATCCCTTATTCGCAATTGCGAGAAGCTGGATCGCATTTGCGATCATATGCCCAGGTCCAAGGCTTCGCAATTGCGACTCAAAGCTCTTGTTTGCGAGCTCGCAATTGCAAGGATCATCTTCGCAAATGCGAAGATCACATAAGCAAAAGTACCAGATTTTTACAAGTTCAAAAATACAATCCGACACCAATCCAAAACTAACCCGAGCCCTCGGGGCTCCAAACCAAAGTGCACACAACCTCAAAAACATCCTACAGACTTATCCGTGCGATCAAATCGCCAAAATAACATCATATACATCGAATCAAGCCTCAAAACTCGTTATTCCTTCCAAATTTTTATAAAATATCAAATTTCCATTTTAAGTCTAAAACACGTCAAACGGTGTCCGTTTTCAACCAAACTTTACAGAAAGCGCTTAAACCATATATAAGACTTGTACCGGGTGCCGGAACCAAAATACGGGCCCGATACCATAGTCTTTTAATCAAATTTCAATTCCAATTTCCTTAATTATTTCGAGAAAACAATTTCACACAAAAATTCATTTCTCAGAATTGGGACCTCGGAATTCGATTTCAGGCATATGCCGAAGTCCCATATTTTCCTACGGACCCTCCGGGATAGTCAAATCATGGGTGCGGGTCCGTTTACCCAAAAAGTTGACTGGAGTCAAATTTATTCAACTTAATATCAAAATTTAGCATTTTTCTCACATAATTCATATCTAAGCCTTCCGGCTACGCGCCCGGACTGCGCATGCAAATTGAGGCAACCCCAGATGATGTTTTTAAGGCCTCAGAAGTACAGAATGGGTAAGAAAACAAGTGATGACATGACCCCAAGGGGTCATCACATTCTCCACCACTAAAACAACCGTTTGTCCTCGAACGGACAAAAGAAAGAAGTACCTAAGTCGGGAAAAAGATGAGGATAACGGCTCCGCATATCAGACTCAGACTCCCAGGTCAATGCCTCGGGAGGTTAACCTCTCCATTAGACATGAACAGAAGGGAGTCTCTTGGACCTCAACTGACGAACCTACCGGTCAAGGATAGCTACCGGCTCCGCCTCATAGGACAAGTCCTTGTCAAACTAGACAGTGCTGAAATCTAACATGTGGGCTGAATCGCCGTGATACCTCCGAAGAATGGATAGATGAAAAACTAGATGCACAGCTGATAAGCTAGGCAGCAATGCGAGTCTATAAGCCACCTCTCTCACTCGATCAAGAAATTCAAACGGGCCAATATCCCTAGGGCTAAGCTTGCCCTTCATCCCAAATCTCATCACGCCCTTCATAGGCAATACTCGGAGCAATACCCGCTCACCAACCATAAATGCTACATCTCAAACCTTGCGATATGCACAACTTTTCTGCCTAGAGTGAGCTGAACGAAGCCTATCCTGAATGATCTTGACCGTGTCCAAGGCCTCCTGAACCAAATCCGTACCTAACAACTGAGCCTCCCCCGGCTCAAACCATCCAACCGGAGATCTACACCTCCTATCATATAAAGCCTCATACGGCGCCATCTGAATGCTGGACTGATAGTTGTTGTTGTAAGCAAACTCCGCCAATGGCAAGAACTGATCCCAAGACCCTCCAAACTCAATCACACACGCATGGAGCATATCCTTAAGAATCTGAATGGTGCGCTCGGACTGTCCGTCCGCCTGGGGGTGAAATGTTGTGCTCAACTCCACCCGAGTACCTAGCTCCTGCTGCACGGCTCTCCAAAACTGTAATGTAAATTAAGTACCTCTATCTAAAATAATAGAAACTGGAATACCATGCAGACGGACGATCTCCCGAATATAAATCTCCGCCAACCGCTCCGATGAATAAGTGGTACACACAGGAATGAAATGAGCGGACTTGGTCAGCCGGTCCATAATAACCCAAATGGCATCAACTTCTTCAAGGTTCGTGGGAGTCCAGATACAAAATCTGTGATGCGCTCCCATTTTCACTCCAGAATCTCTATCTACTGAAGCAACCCACCCGGTCGCTGGTGCTCACACTTCACCTGCTGGCAGTTGAGGCATCTAGACACATAACCAACTATATCTTTCTTCATCCGCCTCCACCAGTAGTACTACCTCAAGTCCTGATACATCTTCGCGGCACCCGGATGGATGGAATACCGTGAACTATGGGCCTCTACTAAAATCAACTCTCGAAGCTCATTAACATTGGGCACACAAATACGACCCTGCATCCTCAACACCTCATCATCTCCGATGGTCACATCTCTGGCATCACCGCGCTGGACCTTGTCCTTAAGGACAAGCAAATGAGGGTCATCATACTGTCGCTCCGTGATACGATCAAATAGGGAAGACCGGGAAACCACACAGGCTAGAATCCGACTAGGCTCCGAAAGATCCAATCATACAAACTGGCTCGCTATGGCCTGAACATCCATCGCCATAGGTCTCTCTGAAGCTGGTAAATATGCCAAACTACCCAAACTGTCCGCCCGGCGACTCAAGGCATCCGCCACCACATTGGCCTTGCCCGGGTGATACAGAATAGTAATATCATAATCCTTCAGCAACTCTAACCACCTTCTCTGATGCATATTTAGATCCTTTCGCTTGAACAAGTGTTGCAAACTCCGATGGTCAGCATAGATCTCACACGGCACACCGTACAAATAATGACGCCAGATCTTCAAGGCATGAACAGTAGCAGCTAACTCAAAGTCGTGGACAGGGTAATTCTTCTCATGTATCTTCAACTGTCTGGACGCGTAGGCAATCACCCTGCCGTCCTGCATCAACACCACTCCAAGGCCAACTCTCGAGGCATCACAATAGACAGTATAAGACCCCGAACCGGTAGGCAACATCAAAATTGGGGCTGTAGTCAAAGCTGTCTTGAGCTTCTGAAAACTTGTCTCACACTCCTTTGTCCACTGAAATGGGGCTCCCTTATGTGTCAATCTAGTCATAGGGGCCGCAATCGATGAAAATCCCTCCACAAATCGATGGTAGTAGCTCGCCAAGCCAAGGAAACTACGAATTTCTGTAGCTGAGGAGGGTCTAGGCCAACTCTGCACTGCCTCTACCTTCTTCCACCCGAATGCCCTCACTCGATACCACGTGGCCTAAGAATGCCACAGAACTCAACCAAAACTCGCATTTTGAGTTTTTTGCATATAACTTCTTCTCTCTCAAGGTCCGAAGCACGGTCCTTAGGTGTTGCTCATGATCTTCCCGACTCCGAGAATACACCAGAATATCATCAATAAAAACAATAACAAACGAGTCGAGATATGGTATGAACACACTATGCATCAAATGCATAAAGGTTGTTGGGGCATTAGTCAGCCCAAATGACATAACAAGGAACTCATAATAGCCATACCGACTCCTGAAGGCAGTCTTCAGAATATCTGCTCCCGAATCTTCAACTGATGGTAACCTGAGCGCAAGTCAATATTAGAAAACACATGTGCGCCCTAAAGTTGGTCAAACAGATACTCAATACGAGGCAAAGGATAATGGTTCTTCACTGTAGCCTTGTTCAACTGGCGATAATCGATACACATACGCATAGAACCATCCTTTTTCTTCACAAACAAGATAGGAGCACCCCAAGGTGAAACACTGGGGTGAATAAAACCCTTGTCAAGCAATTCCTACAACTGATCCTTCAATTCTTTCAACTCAGGAAGAGCCATGCGATATGGAGGAATGGAAATGGGCTGAGTGCCCGGCAATAGATCAATGCCAAAATCAATGTCTCTATTGGGCGGCATTCCCGGGAGTTCAGCTAGAAACACATCGGGATAATCCCGCACCACTAGGACTAAATCAACTAAAGGGGTATCAACACTGACACCTCTCACACAAGCTAAATACACGGCACACCCATTCTCAACCATACGCTGAGCTTTAAGGAAAGAGATAACACTACTGGGAGTGTGATCTAAAGTACCACTCCACTCAACATGATGAATACCTAGCATGGCCTACCTCACGGTCTTGGCGTGACGATCAAGAATAGCAAAATGGGGCGACAACCAGTCCATGCCCAAAATAATGTCAAAATCAACCATACCTAGTAATAATAAATCCGCTCTAGGTCTCAAAACCACGAATATTAACCAAACATAACCGATATATGCGGTCCACAACAAGAGAATCCCCCACTGGAGTAGAAACATAAATGGGGGCACTCAAAGAATCCTGAGGCACACCCAAATACGGGGCAAAGTAAGAAGATACATAAGAATAAGTAGAGCCCGGATCGAATAAAACCGATGCCTCTCTGTGACAAACCAGTATAATTCTTGTAATGACAGAGTCGGAGGCAACAGCCTCAGTACGAGCAGGAATAGCATAATATCTGGCCTGGCCCCTCTTTTGAGGGCGACCTTTATCTCCCCGACCTCTGCCCCTAGCCGGTTGGGCAGATGGGGTAGGAGTTGAAGATGTGATCATGGCTTGAGAACTCTGTTGGGCATGCTGTGGTTGAGAGGTCTATAAAGATGCACCCATGCCAAGTCTGGGGCAGTCCCTAACCATATGACGTGTATCACCATACTCAAAACAAGCTCTGGGAGGACGCGGTGGTTGTGACTGACTAGGGCCAGGTCTGCTGGACTAACCTCTGGAATCACCCAGCGTAGGAGGCGCGCTAGAAACTGGAGGTGCATAGTAAGGCTCCTGAGGTATAGGCAGAGCTGGAGCACTGCTGGCTGCTGGAAGAGCTGAATGAACGGGGTGACCCACAAAACCCCTACCATGTCAACCTGCTGCTGGGGTACGAGCACTAGAGTAGTGGCCCGACTCTCGAGACCTCTTGGCCTCTCTCTTCACTCGTTCCCTGGCAAGCATACCCTCGATCCTCCTAGCAATGCTCACTACCTGCTGATAAGGAATGTCCATCTCTAACTCTCGAGCCATGCTAGATCTGATGGGTGGGATAAGACCCTCAATGAACCTGCGAACTCTCTCGCGGACTGTAGCAACCAAAGCCGGTGCATGCCTAGCCAATCTGGTATATCGGATAGCATACTCCGAAAAGGTCATAACACTCTGGTGAAAATGCTCAAACTCTGCGCGCCATGCGTCCCTGAGACTCTATGGGACAAACTCTCTCATAAACATATCCGAGAACAGGGTCCAAGTTAGTGAAGCAGCCTCGACTGGACTGTTTATCTCATAAGTGCGCTACCAATCATAGGCGACTCCCCGAAGCTGAAAAGCAGTGAAAGAAACCCCGCTGGACTCCACTATACCCATAGTGCGAAGAATACGGTGACACTCCTCTAGAAATCCCAAGGCATCATCTGATGCTAATCCACTAAATACTGGGGGAACATACTTCTTGAACCTCTCAAGTCTCCGTTGCGCGTCCTCTAAAGCAGTTAGCCCGTCCTCGAACTAAACTGGCACTGCAGGCGGTGCGGGAATAATCGCGGGAACCTGCTCAACCTGCACTCGCTGCTCAGGAATGTGGGCGGCGGGAGTCTGTGCTCCTCCCTGACCTGGGATGTGGCTGCAACAAGGGGAAGCAACCCTGCCTGAGCCAAGGTGGTGTACATACTCATGAACTAAGCCAAAGTCTCCTGGAGAGCTGGAGTAGTAGTGGCAGTAGTAGGCATGCCTGGTGCCTGGGCTCCGCCTGGATCTACTGGTGGTGCCTCGGCGGCAGCTCACACAGCTGCTCTGGCTGCACCACGTGCGCGTCCTCGACCTCTATCCCGGCCCCGGCCTCTGACGGCTACAGTAGGGGCCACGGGTGCCTGATCATCTCGAGTAGCATGTGTCCTCACCATCTGTGAGAGAATAGAAGACAGAAGTTTAGAATTGATGTCAAAATACCGCACGACAAGGAAATCAAATGAAATGAAGATTTTTTTTCCTAAACAGTTTCATAGTCCCTCGTAGATAAGTACAGACCGGTCAGTGAGACTCTAATAAACCGACCTGTGTTTCGTGACTCCTATGAACCTAGAGCTTTGATACCAACTTGTCATGACCCCAGTTCACCCTCCGTGAACATGTCGTGATGGCACCTAGTCCCTACGACTAAATAAGCCTAACAATGCGAAAATAATATAACTTGCAGAACAATTAATTAAACTAAGCAAAAATAAAAGGAAAATTGTATATAAGTGTCACTTGGCATATACAACTCAAACGCGGAAGTCTACAATATCACCCCAAAACCCGAAAAATCACGTGAAACACAGGATAATAAAAATGTAATACACTGCTCTAAACTCCATAAAAGTCTACATCAAAGTACGAAAGATGTCTAAATGCTACAAGATAGATTAAGAAGGAGACTCTTCGGTCTGCGGACGCTGCAGATGTACCTCGAAATCTTCGTAGCTCTCCCTGCCTCAAGGATAGTGTGCGTGAGTGAGGGTGTCTAGATCTGCACATGAAAAACATGTGCAGAAAAGGCATGAGTACACGGCAGCGGTACTCAGTAAGTGCCAAGCCTAACCTCGATTGGGTAGTGACGAGGAAGGTCAGGGCCCTACTGAGATAAAATATAATATTTTTACCTTGTAACAATATAAAAATAAATAGAAATAACTAATAAAATTATAAAGTGATATAAGTTATACGAAGCAACAATAGCACGCAGAAAATAAGGTAAACACAGAGTGAAACAACTCAATATCAGTACCAATAACGAAGATCTCCCAGGATACCGTTATGTAGTCCATTTCATCAACTATCCGAGGAGCTCTCGGGATACCGTCCCGTAGTCCGTCATATGAGAATATCCGAAGGATCTCCCGGGATACTGTCCCATAGTCCAACTATCAATGTGCGAGAGGGGGGGATCTACCGGGAATCTAACCCGTAGTCCCAAAGTAAATATGCAGGGGGATCTATCGGGAATCTAACCCGTAGTCCCAAAGTAAACAAACAAGGGGGGAGCTACCGGAATCCCATATCCGTAGTCCCAATGTAAATGCGCAACCACAACCAAAAGATATTCACAAATGAAGTACGAGAATACAAACAACAGGAGGTACTAGCCTAACATGCTTCACGTAGTACAGTTAAGGCAACTTAAGCAAATATGCAATTTAAATCAACCAAACATGCCTTTCTAATCTAACACCGGTTATAATTGCAAGTAGAATAAAGCAAATTCAAAAGAAACTCAGTCTCAATATCATAAGTAAAAACTGGGTTTTCAACAATTAGCTTGAGTACGCTCTCGTCACCTCACGTATAAGGCATTCAATTACCAAAAATCATATCCTAAGGGAAAGGTCCCCCACACAAGGTTAGACAAGCCACTTACCTCAATCAGCTCCAAAAATCAACTTGAAATTACCCTTTTGCCACGAGTATCCGATTCCAAATGGCCCACATTTATTCATTTCAATTACAACTCGTAAAAAACATCTCAAGCAACTAATTCTACTATTTAATTTACAACTAAGATGTAAATTTAGATAAAATGACCAAAATGCCCCTCAGAAAAACATGGTCAAAACCCTAGGTTCAAACCAAAATCCGGTTACCCATTCCCCTACGAACATAAATATATGATTTGTTTTGAAATCGAACCTCAAATCGGGGTTCAAATCCACAATTTTTGAAAAACCTAGGTTCTACCCCAAACCCCCAATTTTCGCCCATGAATTTGATTGATTTTAAGTGAAAACAAGTTAAATGATGCAAATAATTTAAAGAATTAAGTAAAAATTGATTTACAAATGATTTGGAAGAAGTTTTGTCCTTGAAAAATTGTCTCTGGAGTTTGGGTCTTGGAAGAATGGTGAAAAATGGTAGAAAATCGACTAAGTATAAAAATTGTTGGGTCTCTGATGTCGCAATTGCGAACTGGGGTTCGCAATTGAGAACCCCGACCAAATGTAGGAAATGCGAAGTTGGGTTCGCATTTGCAAACCCTTACTAATTTGCCAGTTTTCGCATTTGCGAACATAAGATCGCATTTGCGATCACCCTAAATTCGCATTTGTGAGCACAAGAATTGCATTTGCGATCAGTGCCCAGAAATCCCTTGTTCACAATTGCGAGAAATTGGATCGCATTTGCGATCATATGCCCAGGTCCAAGGCTTCACAATTGCGACTCAAAGCTCGCAATTGCGAGGCTCATCTTCGCAAATGCGAAGATCACAGAAGCAAAAGTACCAGATTGTTAGAAGTTCAAAAATGCAATCTGACACCTATCCAAAACTAACCCGAGCCCTCGGGGCTCCAAACCAAATGTGCATATTCTGCAGCCACTTTACATTTGGTTTGAGTTTCTCCAAAAAATAGACTATCTCTGTAGGCGACACACAAAAAATTTGAGTTGATAGTAAAGGGGGCATACCTCTTTCGTTCTGGTAAGTCCCTGTCCATGTTCTAGACGGGCCCTTTTCGTAGAGGGGAGAGTCTGTAACGGTTGTTCTGACATACGGATGATGTAGTTTCCTGTTAGGCTGTAGAGCTGCAAGATCTTTTCTAACATTGTTCCTTCAATCTTTTCTGTATTTGGCCTATACCGAGGTTAGTCGACGAGTGGGTCCATTGAGGTCATCCTCATCTACTCGGATCTCGGCACAATAAGAGTTGTGTATTTCATCCTAAGTGGTTAGGGGACACTTCATCAGTCGACTCAATAACTTCGTGGTTGCTCTCGAACCATCCATGCTCAGCCCATTCTGAAAGAAAGCAACCCCCATTCCTTCGGATACATTTGGAAAAATTCATCCTCACTTTATTGAACTGGGCGAGGAAGTCCCTCAGCCGTTCCCCTAGGGCCTGTTTAATGGCAAATATGTCATTTACTTTTGCTCCGGCCTTCTTGGCCCCGTCATGGGCCGTTACGAACTTGTAGGCCATCTCTTCGAAGGTCTCTATGGAGCGTGCTAGCAGTTATCAATACCATGTTAATGCTCATCCCGTGAGGGTCTTGCCGAATATTTTTAGCAAAATGGAGGACACTTGTTCTTTGGTGAGGTCGTTGTCTTTCACGGCGATGACATAATAGGTTACATTATCTTCCGGGTCAGTCAAGCCATCATATATCTTGAGGTAGGGCAGAATTTTAAAGGTTTTTGGTATGGCATGGGGAGCTGCATCATCATTGTACGGCTGCACTATGAAACTGTCGGTGTCTCTTTTCAGTAGCAATTTAGGGGCACCTGGTATTTTATCGACCCGCTCCTGATGTTCTTTCATCTGATCTCGGAGCACCTTATTTTCATTCTTCATTTCCTCCATCCTCTTTAGGATGGTTGTAAGGGCGTCGTCACCTGCATTGTCAGTGACATTGAGAGTTGTATATGTCGTTAGAAGGGGTGGTTGATTATCCTGCTCTCCCATTTGTTGGATCGTAGTAGTTCCTGTGGTTTCTGCAGTTGAGTCTGGGGTGGGTTTGTTAAGGATGCTTATCAACGTGTCGGTGAACCAAGCCTCGAGAAGCTTTTTGACAGCTGGGGGTGCCCTTTCCTCAGTAAATGTAGTGGCTTCTTTGCCATGGGGTTTTGTTATGCTGCAGTGTGTGGGTGGAGACTCATCTCACCTAGGGGACGCACTCGGCGTCATATCCTCCTCAGCTGTTTTGCAGCTCTCGTTGAGGAATGCTATGAGGTTGGTAGGTAAGTCACTTATTCTCCCCACCCTTTCTTCTCGGTTACCTGCCAAGTTAGATTTTGCGTAAGGAAAGAGAAAAGATCTTTGACATTATGACGTTAGTGAACGTCGTTAGTTATAGATCTAGGGGAGACTAAAAGTTTATCTAAGAAATCCCCACAGACCGCGCCAAATTGTTTAACTCAAAAATGTAAATCTTGGTTCAAATAATTAATTTCAGTTAAGCATTGGTTAATTTTAGTTAAGAATAATATCCTTAGATCTTATAAATCAGAAAAAGGTGGTTGAATAACATTTACGAGGGCAACAATGATTCTATGTAATAAATGTCTTGTGTATTTGATTTTCAATAAATGATAATATAATGACGCTCATGTAATTAAGAGAGATAATTTAATAAGCAAAAGGTGGAACAAAAGGACCTTCCACCTAACAATAATTGAACAATAGATCCCTCAAACGGTTAAGGATTCCTCGGATCTAACGAGAATCTTAGTGAAAAATGAAGTTATGTGTTGAGTGAAGAATGAATTATTTTCAAAGTGTTGTTCTTACAATGGAATCTCACATGCCTCTATTCTTGCTTTTTTACTATTTATATGAGACACATTGTGAGCATGTGATTTTTGCCCTATTAGAAATACTCCTACAAAATTAAAGAAATAGATATTTCCAAATTTGTTTTAAATTTTATAGGATTTTTGTAGGATTTTATTAATTATTTGCATTTTTGTGCACGTTTAGTTTTGTTAAATCGTGAAAAATGTCAAAAATTCCATACATTGCATATTAGGTTTTGTGTTCATATTTTAGGATTAATTATTTAATTAATTACTTTATTAAAATTAAAATCACAAAATTTTATTTATTTTTACATCTTAGCTTTTAATATTAGATTAGTAATTTCCTCCTCATTAATTTAGAATTAATTAATTTTATAAATATTATAAATAGATAATTAGTCTAATTTTAAAATTTAGATTAATTTAGGATTAATTTAGAACTTAATTAATTTAGTTAGGATCTTAAATTAAAGAAAAGAAAGGGAAAACAAAAGAAAAAAGTCTGAACAATCAATTCGGACACCCAGAGAGCCAAAATCGGTGGCCCACTTACAATTTTAATTCATTTAACCCAAGCCCAGATCTCCCTATACACGGTCCAAACCCCCACTAACCTAAACAACCCCGTTTTGGCCCCTAGACCATCTCAGCCGTTGATCATTACATATTCAACGGCTAGGAACTAACCCCCCCCCCCCCCCATTCCCCTTATAAATGTCCGAAGACATGCCCCAAAACCCCTAAATCCCAATTCATTTCATCTCTCAACTCTCTCAAATGAGAAACCCTAGCCGCCCTCTCACCCCTCAACGGCTTCGCCTTCTTCGCCACCCGGAAATCGCCTTACGGCAGCGGAGCACCGCCAAATCACCTTAAATTCATACCATGTAATCCCTAGACCCTCTTCTTCAATAATCCACCAACCATTTCGCCAAAAACCCCATCAAAATCCACCAATCTCAAATCTAAGATTTTACCCAAAACCCTATGTTGTTTGAAATAATCACATAATGACACTAAACGACCCTCAATCTTCCCTCATCACTATCCTACCATTGATTTCCCAAAAAGCCTTTTCAATTTCCTCGAATCCCAGATCTAGGAAAAAAAATAGAAACCCTAATTTTTTTCCCTCTTTTTCGAGTTTCTTCAGGTTTTTCCAGAATTGATTTAGTTTAAAACCTATGTTAATCAATTGCTCTCAACAAGAAAGATTGGTTAGCATATTTTGGAGCTATTTCAAAGACATACCGAGTTGCCAGAATCCCTTTTGGTATATTTCTAACCTTTTTTCTTGTTTTCTTTGTGTTTATTTTGTTGTTATAATCTTGCATGTGTTCGTCTGTTTAGTTAATTGATTTACTATTTAGGCTAGTATTAAAATTGTTCATGCATTGTTTAAACTGCTAGAAATTAGCTTAGTTTTCTAGTTTGTCTAATTCAATCAATTGTAGATTCATTAGGTTAATTATTAGGTTTCATTACATTTTTTATTTTTGGTTCTTTTGTAACTGCTATGTTGGGTCTGATTAGATGAATCCTTTAATTTACTGGTAAACTAGGCTGTTTGGTTTAAAATCCAGGTAATTTTTAAGTTTTAACTGATAATCAAAGCTTCTAGGGGTACAATTGAAAATAATATTAGCACGTTCAATGCTGGAATCTTCCAGATTGTTCTAAGAGGTTCCACAAAGGTTTTGAAATCAAAATTTAGGTTAGATTGGTTAAAATTGGAATAAATAGAGCTTAAAAGTGTAAAATTAGAATTTACAATGGGTAAGATATCGGAATGTTCTAGCATTGTACAGTTGTCTTCGTTTTTAGCATGAAAAATGCTGAAATTGGGCTAAAAATGACAGACAGTTGTTCAAATATGATGTACTATCTAACATTTAGGGAATTTAGGGTAGAAGATTCTTTTTGATGCTGTTTTTGTATACCCTATAAAAGGATAGACCTTCATTTATTCTCGCACATTCATCAGCATACTGACCTAAAAAATAATCTTCTGAATACACGAAAAACATTCTCTAAATGAACACTCATTTTGAGATTGGTTTCAACTCACAAAAATCTTCTGCATTTACTGAAAAAGTTTACAAGTTCTGATTTCTCTTTAAAACTTTGGTTGATCTAAGCTGGATGTTAAACTGAAATTGGTTTTCTAATGCTGAAGTTTCCTCATTCCTGTTGTTTAACTGCCTGTTGATTGCTTCTCTTTCTGGGGTTTTTATTGGGTTTCCTCTTGGCCACTAGCCCTATATTTGGTCCTAGCTTTTGTTTCCAACAGTACGTATGTTGATATCTTATCTGTAGCCCCCTTTGAAAATATATGAATGGAAATGTGAATTGGTGTCCCTGTTGAATTATATGTCTTTTACAAAGTTTTTCTTCTTTGAAACTGTCTCTGAAAGCTATATCTTGTGTTTCTGAGTTGATAAATGTTCCCCATGTGTTTATGCTTGTCCACAACGTTATACAGTTTAGCCTCTTTATTTGCTGAATATTTTTAGAAGACTATATGGTTGATATGTATGCCATCACGCTTAGTTTTCAAGGCTTGTTCCATGTTATGGTCTTTGCTATTTCTGTTTTATTTATACTTAGCTTTCTATCATGATCTATGATAAATCTGATCCCTTTGCATTGGTGTTCCCTACTGTCTTCTCTTTATTCTTTTGAATATGTAATGCTAATAATCTACTCTTCACAAAAATTTGCTTATTTTCTTGATTTGTGTGTGGAGTTATAACAAGAAAGAGGAAAATCTGTGATCTATTGGTTCGGAATAAAAGGTGTTGATTCGCAAAGCAGCTCTATGATTGTCCTTGTAATTCAAAGGCCCTTTTCGAAAGCTGGTGGCAAGTGAAAGAGCCCAAAATCATATAGGGTGTTCAACAGAGATAACAATTTTCTTTTAAAAGCATGTAGTCACACATCTGAATGTGTTGTAATTTAAAATCTAGGGACTGTTACTAATGGACTGAATTTCTATATAGAATTAATATAAAGTATATTGTAATATTTCTCTTTTTGATTTGGTTAATAATTGCATTTCATAGTATCTTAGTAAAGTTCATGTCAATAGCCCATTGTTATAAATACAACCCGTTGTCTCAGAATTGCCCGAATGAAGACTATACGAAATGGGCCAGACTTGTAACTTGGCCCAATCTGGGAATTACCTGAACAAGTCTGGACCCAGGCAGCTTGGGCGTGGGTACTAAGCCCAATAGCTTGACCCCAGTTGTGGGCTTACTTCTTTGAACTTTAACATAACCTCCCATTTTTTTACTTAATGTGTTGAAAATCACAGTAGTGTAACTAATTTTAAAACTTGAATAATTTTCTGGTTTTATTTCTGTATGAACCAAACTTGGGCTTTGGACAATGTATATTTTTGGGGATATTTTTAAAAATAGCCAGATTTACAACTGGTCATTCAAAAATAGCCCAATTTTAAAAGTAATCGAAATTTAGTCACTTTTTATGTAAAGATAAATCTGAGCGAAAACAATGTTCAAAACCCGAAAAATACTCCAGTATATTATGCTGGAGTTCCAGCATAAGTATACTTGAGCTCCAACATATTATACTGGAGTTCCAGGAAAGTATGCTGGAACTCCAGCATAATATGATGGAGTTCCAACATAAATACACTAGAACTCCAGCATAATATGATGGAGTTCCAACATAAATACACTAGAACTCCAGCATAATATACTGGAGTTCCAGCAAATATAATGATCCAGTATAATATACTGGAGTTTGGAGCACCAGTGCTCCAGTCTCCAGTATATTATACTAGAGCCATCAAAGTATACCGGTCCAGCATAATATGCTGGAGTTCGTACACAAGTGCACCGAACTCCAGTATATTATGCTGGACCGATCTCTATTGTAGCAAAATGGTGGCTATTTTTCCTTGACTTGATAAACGCTGGCTATTTTTGTTTGACCAATCCGAAAACTGGCTATACCGTGAAATTTTGGCATATTTTTTGTGATATTTCCTTGCTACTAAAAACAGAACCATGAAAAGGCCCAGTCGGCTAGAGTTGCGACTGGGCCAGCTGTACCAAATAGCCAATTGGGCCTTTCTCTTATATTTTAGGGTCGTAGCCATTAATGCTAGACTATGCCTAAATGTAATTGAATTCTATCCTTATACGTTTGCCATGAACTTTTACAACAAATCCAATTAGCTTAGAAAAATCTGAACATCGTAGTGTTGCTTTAGGCGCGATTAATAAACCATCGTGATTATGGGCACGGTTCCCATGATATAATTATGATGCCTAATTCCTAAATTCGAGTGTGCATTTCATGTGACCTGACCACAACAATTTTGAACATTAATTAAAATAAACATGTCGCAAATCGCATGTGCATTTCATGTAGCGTGGTTTGCGATGTGTTCCAAAATGGTAAATATACGACAATAATAACTTGTTCAAGAAATAATTTCATAAATTCTAAAAAGAAGTTAAATAAATAAAAGCGGTAATAAGGTTAAAATGCACAGTAGGTTTAAACATGCAATAAATCAGATAATCAGGCTAATTATTAATAGTTAAGCGACCGTGTTAGAACCACGGAACTCGGGAGTGCCTCACACCTTCTCCTGAGTTAACAGTATTCGTTATCCAGTTTTCTGTCTTCGCAGACCATAAATAAGAGTCAATTTCCTCGATTTGGGATTTAAAATGAACCGGTGACTTGGGACACCATAAATTATTCCAAGTGGTGACTCTGAATTAAATAAATAATCTCATTTCGATTAATGTCATTTAAATTGGAAAAATTCTCTTATATACCCCTCGGGTAAAAAAAGAGATGCGACACATATTCCTAGTAAAACCCTAATAGTACATGTACAGAAAATATCCACGAAATATTTTATTTAATATCCTATTTTGAAAATTAGCCGTTACAACTACATTGACGGTGTTCGAGCTCGACCATGATTGGCACCTCGACCTCGACTCTTTTTGACTCTTCGGCTATGAGCTTTACTGCTTCTTGATCTACCTCAACCAACGACGGCTCAAAAACTCTTTCCTTAGTATTATCTTATTTCAAATATTTTAGAGCGGATTTTGACCCATTCAATTATATAGGAATGTCTTATCAAGAGTTTCTGATGGCTTATATATTACGTTGCAATTCAACAACCATTAAAATCAAACAATTCACAATCAACTGCATTTGATCCCAAATTACTTGTGTTTTGGCTACATAATTCTTATGAGTTAAGTTCAGTACTAGATGCGTAAAATATTTAAACACAATCAAGTCACCTATTACATAATTAAATGTATATAAGTTAAAATTCAAATCTTATACTCCATCCGTTTCAATTTATGTGAACCTATTTCCTTTTTGGTTCGTGCCAAAAAGAATGACCCCTTTTCTTATTTGGAAATAATTTACTTTTATGCAATGATTTATAGCCACACAAAATATATGTGCCTCATTTTACACCACAAATTCAAAAGTCCTCTCTCTTTTCTTAAACTCCGTGCCCAGTCAAATGGGTTCACATAAATTGAAAGGGAGGGAGTACATGCATTCACTCTCTTTACGCAAAGTCTATTAATCCAAAATTAATAACTTATAAAGTGCATTAGAAAATAATCTTAACGAGCACCAAATGTAATCGAAGTATAACATCTAACAAGCATTATCAGATTCAACAGGGTGAATGAACAATATAAGAAATTTCTGGAGGGTCCAACATTGAAGGCGCTTTTATTGAATTCACGAATTTCAAACAAAGGCCAAACATGCTATTGGCTGCAAGATCAAGCCGCCTTAAGATTCGGTGCTAATCTTAAAAAAGAATCTTTGAGTGATAAACCGCAGATTCGCAAAGGCTGACGGCACTGACACCTATGAATCACAAGCTACTTCCCAAGAAAGATAATTTAGCAACACTTCCCAGAAAATCAATAAGTTAAGCTTCAAGCCGAAGTATAATATTTTGTAGAAACATTGAACTAAAAATTTCAGCCGAAATATGAGACTGGACTCAGACGCACCGTTAGTGTTGATCTCAGACAATCTCACATCTGAAGACATCTGTTACGGTTCCAACGTAAGCCTCTAATGGCCAACTGACACCAAGGCAAAACCCTAACTGATGGCAATGCCGGTTGAGTGGTAAGGCTTATGCCTCCGGCCAAATTTGGGGTTCCATTTTTTAAAAAGAAATTTTTACTTTCCTATACCATATCCTAAACTATATTACCCTTCATATTTAATTTTTAATATAATTATCTTTATATATCTAATTACTCTATTTATGTACCATTTTAGAATTTTAATGGTATTAATTAGTTTCCTAATTTTACTCAACCGTATATTCCCACTTCCCCAAGTTTCTCTCTCCAAATCCCTACGATTTCCTCTTCAATCACCCACGATTTTCTCTTCTAAAATCAGCGAAAATCTGTAACCCCTCCACCATTGATAACCATTAAAAAGTTTTGAAGCTTTGAATTCGAATTTGTGTTTTTCAAAAGACATTGTTTGTTTGGATAGAATGTTGTTGCAAATAATTTAGAATTCTCTCTACATCTCTCTCTATCTCTTAATCCCAAATTTCAATAATATAAGAGGAAAGCAAAAGAGAGCAGTAATTCCACCATTGACAGCCATTAAAAAGCTTTGAAGCTTTGAATTCGAATTTGGGTTTTCAAAAATCATTTTTTTCTTCGGATTGAGTGTTGTTGCAAATATTTGGGAATATGGTTTGCAGTTTATATCTCAATTTTGAGGGGTTTTGGTGAAGATTAGACTTGGTTTTGGCTGAATTTTAGATTGAAACTCGAATAAGAAGAAGAAGAAATGACATATATTATATTGCAGAAATTGTAGAAAATTTATAGAAAAATTGCAGACAAATTATAGAAAAAATATATTCTGTTGTTTATTTATTTTTCTTTTATATATTTAACTATTGTATGAAAGTTGAACGGCATTTGTATAAAAATTATATTTAAGTGATATTATATTGTAGTTGTATATAACTTAGTAGAAATAATGTACAAAAATTATAGATAAGTTGTATAATATATAATTAGTTGTATGAAATTTATTTTTACTATGTATAAATCAGATACAAAATATACAAAAGATATATTGTATAAATTTTGTATAAAATTTGTATGTAAGTTTTAAGTTATTGTAGTTGTATTTAACTAGGTGGGAATAATGTGTGAAAATTTTAGATAAGTTGTATTCCTCTATAACGGGAGATGTTGGCATATCAAGTAACTTTAGTATTCCAGATGACCATGCATGAAAATAAAGATCAATTCTGTTATTGTAGAATAAATATAGATAAATTATTGTAGAATAAATATAGAAATTTTGTAGATATTGTGAAAATCCATATTGATATACGCCATAGTTAAATGAATAAAAGAATACAATTTTATGGTAGTAAATTGTGCATCTGCACCTCATGCTCAGTTCTGCAAAGTCAAGAAGACATTTTGTGCATCCGCACTCAACTCACGTAACTTTCCTTAATTCTGTGTCCCCGAAAACAAGTCATTGTGAGTCTTATTTGACTCATTCCTTACATTAAACCTATTCTACAAATTCACGCCTCTTTAAATACAATATAATCATACTTTCTTGAATTTAAAGGTATAGCAATATATATAACTTAAAAACATCTCCTCCTCTGCACAAGTTAGCTCCAAAACAGATGAAGTGCAATAACAAGCTCTCATCAAAACTTTTAACACAAAAGCATAAAGCTCAATAATAAAAGTCAACTCTTGTCGGCAAAATCAATATAACCATAAAGACACTCAAAGTTTTATTCAACTTTCATACAATAGTTAAATAAACAATAGAACACAATTTTTCTACAATTTCTGCAATATAATGATTGTCATGGCGGCGTCTTCTTCTTCTTCTTCTTCTTCTTCTTCTTCTTCTTCTTCTTTCAATCTGAAATTCAGCCAAAACCAAGTCTAATCTTCACCAAAACCCCTCAAAATTGAGATATAAACTCCAAACCATATTCCCAATTTATTTGCAACAACACCCAATCCAAACAAATAATGATTTTTGAAAACCCAAATTCAAAATTCTCTAAATCTCCCATAACTGTTCCAATTCCCATTCAGTTGTTGCATAATTGGGATTTTGAACATAATTGTGTTTGTTGCAGAAGAATTGTAGAAGATTTAGTCGTAGAAGAATTAGTCCAAAATCATGGGTGTGGTTTGGACATTTTGAATTGTAGAAGAATTGCGTCTGGAAGAATATCGCAAGATTGAGTATATTTAACGCGTGATTTGCGTGATTTGCCTAAATAAGGAAGCCTACAGCTACTAGCGATTCATTATTTAATGAATTGTCTATATTTTGTAGAAATACTATTAGCATGAAGGGTAATATACAAACTCTGAACATATTTGGTAATATACTTTCCTATACGGTATAGGAACAAAAATTTTTCTTTCAAAAATAATAAGTTTATAGGTATTTAAAAATAATATTTAGTATTTTTAATATAAAAGTAGAGTTTTTAATATTTAAAAAAAGCTCTTAAATATATAAATAAAGTAATGATTTGGCTTACTTAAAAATGGATAATGAATACTTTTCTCAATATTTTAATTTTTCACTTCTTTCTCCTTCATTAGATAACGTGTAAAATATTTACTCGTCCTTTCTTGATTTGTCCAAGTCAATCTTTCTTTTCCTCAATTTCTTCATATTTCAGAAACTCCTATGTATTTATGTCTTTTTCTTTGTGTTCAATAATACTTTTAAGTTTCGGATAATTCTATAATACTATTGCTCTATAAATTTTTATTTAAGATCAACAATATTCAAAAGGGATTAAATGAGTTGGCTATATTATCAATTAAAAAGAAATTACTAGAGAAAATTAATTATAAAAAAATTATTAACAACTTTGTATCCCAAAAAGCTTGAAGAATAAACTTCAAATAAAAACATATCATTTAACTTTATTTTAAAAAATTTGGCCTCATATTAAACTTTAACTTTAGGTCCCACGTATACTTGAACCGCCCTGATGGAACTTGGTCAAGAAAGGTAGTTTAGGTGCGGAGACAAGTCTGATTTCGCTCAAAGAACTCTCTTTATACATTTGTATGTAAATAATATGTTGGGAACAAAATGTACATACATTCTAGGGCGGAACTGAAGTAAGTATCAATTACATGTTTAGCTTTTATTTTGATTTTATATTCGTATTAAAATAATTATTAAATATACATAAATATTTAATTACGAATTTAATAACTAAAATTAATTATGAGTTTGATCACAAATAAGGACCTATAAACTCTAATTTCCGACTCCTCTCCGTTAATAGTTGATGAGTTCGGTCTTACAAAATCAGTTGGCTGGAGAAACAGATTGACATTCGATGATTTGAAACTGCCTTACAACAACAACAACAATAACCCAATATAATCCCACTTAGTGGGGTCTGGGGAGGGTAGTGTGTACGCAGACCTTACCCCTACCCTGGGGTAGAGAGGCTGTTTCCAAATAGACCCCCGGCATCTTTCCCTCCAAGAACTTTCCACCTTGCTCTTGGGGAGACTCGAACTCACAACCTCTCGGTTGGAAGAAACTGCCTTATGGAAGAAAAATAATATTTACATATATGTATTTAAGAAATATTTTTTAATTAAATCAAATTAATATATGTATATAGGGGTACAATTATAAATAGGGGATGGCGAATGATCCACCGGTGAAGCACATTTTCAGAGAGGTTAATGATATGGCACCTATTAGCTAAGAATAGACGCAGCTTGGACTCTTTTTGCTTTTTGCACACTTATGTATCTCCTTCCGCTTTTGTTTTTTATGTACTGGAAAGAGACAGTCTAGGTACCCTGTTACCTAGACTAACCTCCCGTTGTAATAGCTCTTAGTTTGTTGTATTAATGGAAAATGATCTAAAATACCCCTATCGTTTGGTAAATGGTTTATAAAAGCTCCCCGTTCATCTATCCGTCTGAAAATATATAGCGCGTTATTTCTAATTTCAAATTTACCCCCACGACTAACGGAATTCCATGTGTACATCTCATTAACTAATGTGGCCTTATTTCATTTGTCCACGTGGATCAGTGGGGCTAACATTATCTTTAGGTATTTTTTTACCCATTAAACCGATCCGGCCCATTTCTTTTACCTATGGGTCGGTCTTTTAACCCTAAACCTACATTTTTACTCGTTTTCTTCCCCAATTTAGAACATAGGTCATCAGTTCCTCTATTCCCCTTTCTTCTTCCCCAAAACTTCTCTTTTACAACTAATTAAATCTTGTCTTTTCCCTTCGAAATGTCTGAAAATTCTGTCTCTTCTGGTTCGTCGCGTCTTTATGGTTGTGGTTTAACTGCAAATTATTTTGTGGCTAAACTCAATTGAATGGTGGTCGTCGATTCTACAAATACCCTCGTTTTGACGAGGCCTCTTCTTGTGGTTTGTGGGAATGGCGGGATGAAGAGATGCCACCACATGTGACGATGCTAATCTATAACTTGAATACTTCACTGAAGTCAGTGAAAGTTGAAAGAAATTATCTGAAGAAGATGGTGGCTAACTTGGAAGTTGTTGTTTTTGCTGAAAGACTGAAAATGGAGAAAATAATGGAAGAGGTCAAGGGAATTAATTCAGCAAAATTACAGAAGGTTGTTAGGATGAAGGCTCAACTACAAAATATGAAGTTGTTTATTGTGTTTTCTTGGATTGTCTTTGTGTTAGTACTAGTTTTCAAGATGATGTAGTTTAGTTATATTATGGTGTAGTTATGTTATGATGCAGAAGTTTGAAGTTTATGTATTATGTTTTGATGAAGTTTGAAGCTAGACCACAAAATTAAAATATGAAGTTTGCAGATGTTTATGTATTTGTTTCTATTTTTTTCCTTTTTTGTATTTGTAATGTTTATGTATTATGTTTCCTTTTGTAATTCTGCATTTGCAATGGTTCTCTTTTGGTATGAAATGAAGTTTGTTACCATTATCTTCACTCTCACACAACATTTAAATTTTGCATTTGTAAAGGTGCACATGCACAGACTATCACAATAACAACTTGAAATCTCTTATAGATAGACAAGAAGAACATTGCCATTAATCGAGTAGCAAATTTACATTGTTTCAAGATTTAAGCCCAACAAAACATTGCTATTTGACAAGTAAATATGTGATCCAAAAACCTGTACCATTGTCACAACATTTACTTATCTAAAAACCTAGAACATAAACAAACATCATGTACTCGAACAGTCATGCAAAAAAAAAAGGATTTTAATGTATATTACATTCATAATTTCTTGCTACACTACTCCCCATTTCCCTTCCCCTTGCCTCTTCTAGCTTTGAGTTTGCCAATATTTTTCTCTTTCACACCCAACAATTGAGCTGTTGCCATTGCTTCCTTCCCCTCCAGGTAGTTTTCTTTGGGGAGTATGGCAGTTTTGTTGGTTGTGAGCTACTAGTGTGATCACATGTGGGTATCTTCCTAGTGCCAGAATTTTGTTGATTCCTACGCTGAAGTCTAGTCTTAATATCAGACACAACCTTAGGCCTCAAGACTGGGTCAGAATCTGCACCAAAGTCTGCTTGAATAAGCATTCTTCTGCTTTGAATACTTTGAGTGCTGGAGTGCTGAGTTGGTATTTGAGTGTCCTGACTGGATTGCTGACTTGGTTGTTGAGTGTCATGACTAGGTGGATGAGTTGGCTGCTGAGTGGTGTGACTGGATTGTTATGCTGAGTTGGCTGTTAAGTGTCATGACTGGATGGTTGAGTTGGCTGCTGAGTGTTCTGACTGGATGGTTGAGTTGGCTGCTGAGTGTTCTGACTGGATTGTTGGTTTTGTGCTTTAAAACCTAGAGTAGGGACAATAAAAAATTCTGATTCTTGGTCTTCATTAGTATGAGTATGGTCTTGCACTTTCTTTGACTGTAATTATAATCAAATATATATGTTATCTTGTGAGTAAAAAAATAGATTGTGAGTAAATAATAGATAGAAAGAATACCTTGTTGGCTAATGGTCAACTTCTTTTATTATGATTTGGCTGGCCACAAAAACTACAAGTCATTTGAAGACCCTTCCTAGATGTTGACCATTGTCCTTGCCTTTTCCTAGCTTCATCCTTCTCTCTTGACCTTTTCACTTTAGGTCTACCAACCATTTTTGCTAGTGGTGGTGGATCCATGGCTTGGTGTGGCTCAACTTTCCAGAATCTTTCACCTCTAACAGGCTGTAGTTTGTACTGATACACCAATTGCCAAGCTTGTTTGGAATACCACTAGTGAATCCCAACTGTTGGGTCTTGTTTTTTATATAAGAATGCCCTGATAGCATGAGCACAAGGGATTCCAAACAAGTCCCAAAGCCTGCATATGCACCTTTGTTGCTCCAGAATCACTGTGTGCCTGTCTTCACCTTCACTTATTTCAACACCCCTTTCTCCATTAAACTTTTCCTTGCACTTTGAAGTCATCTCTCTATAATCATTGTATAAATCCATTGCATATGAGTTGTATTCACCTCTCCAACTGTTAACTTCTTCTGCTCTATCCTTTAGTTGATTCATCACCTTCAATAGTTAATCAGTAACATAGTAAATCAGTTTTTAATTAACAGTATGAAATCAGTTACATAGTAATTAGTCAACAGTAGTAAATCAATAGTTAATCAACAGTATTAAATCAGTAAACAACCAGTTAATCACCTTCACTCTTATATCCTCAAGCATCTTCACTATTGGTTTATGTCTAGCTTCAAGAATCCAAGAGTTGAAGGACTCTCTAAAGTTGTTGTCCACCATTGAATTCTTACATTAGGTATCAAAGTAAGCTCTACACCAAGTTACTGGAGGATAATTCAGCAAGTCCCTGACAGTATCCTCGGAAACTTCACCTAACTGTTTCAACGTGTCCTTAAATTCCTCCTCATATGTGCTCCAAGAACACCATCACATCAACTTTTCATCTCATCAGTATTCCATTTTTGCTCCAATTTGCTTCAATATTCCTTGCACAATATCTGTGATATGATTGTGGATATACATTCCTCACAGCATCTAACAAACCCTACACATGAAGAAACACTACATCAACAAAGAATGTGCTAAATGTAAAACTCTGCATATGGTAACATACCTTCTGCATATCTGACATGAATGTGTACAGTTCACCATATTTCAAGTCCAAAGAAGCCTTCAAGTTCTCCATGATCCACTGCCAGGTTGTCTTTGTTTCAAGTTCTCCATGAACCTCCTTAGCTTCAGCAAGATCTTTGAAAGTCATACCTTTTTCCAATGTTTTATACCTATCAAGGTTGTCAGTTACCTCACACTTCTTCTGCCTCTCAAATAAACCTAGGGCATCACTATTATAATCACTATCAACACTTTCAATATCTGTATCATCTTCAGTACTATCACAGTCAGAAGCTACAACAACAGGTACACTATCTATTGCTGCTGTATACTGGGTAAATACAAGAACATTTACAGTATCATCTAATAGGTCAACACCAAATAATTGTACATTAGTGAAACCATCATTAATTAGGGCTTGAATCTTCCTAATCATTTCATCCCCATCTAACAAAAAATACCTCCCAGAAGGGTCAAGAAATATCAGTTGTTGTACCTCAACATATCCTACCACTTCAGTGTATTCTTTACACAAATCAATATAAGAGAGATGGTCTACTTCATAGCAACTCAACACGTGCACATCTCTCTTAGTATAAGACAACGTAGGTTCCAATACCCACTCACAAATATAAGTTCACTTTATCCACCATCCTTCTGATAAAATCATGTGCAACAACAATAAAAAATGGCAAAATGGGACCACATCAGCAGTATAATACAAAGCGACAGTAAAAATATAAAAATTTGAAACCCCACCATCAATTAAATATACAAATCGACAAAAACCATAGCTTTAATATATATGACCAATACGATACGGACCACCAAAAACAAAAGTAACAAAAAAAAGTTCTAGAAAGGTACAAAAAATAGCTCAGAAAACATAAAAACATCACATGCACCAGACATAAACCTGTCAATTCCCAAATATTCCCCAACCCTACAATTTAATAATTTTAAGCTGTAAATACTTACTTTAATCGAATAATAATGCAAGATATCGCTGGAAATCAAAGATCTTCCTGTTTTGAAACAAATCGGACCAGACAATGAACCCTAACAAAACCCTAAAATCGCCATTGATAGTTTAGATAGAAGAAATGAGAGAAATGGTAAAAAGTAAGTATTTTGTCGGTGGGTTTTGGGTTAAAAGACTGACCCATATGTAAAAGAAATGGGTCGGTTCGTTTAATGGGTAAAAAAATACCCAAAGATAATGTTAGCCCCACTGATCCACATGGACAAATGAAATAAGGCCACATCAGTTAATGAGATGCACACATGGAATTCCGTTAGTCGCAGGGGTAAATTTGAAATTAGAAATAACGTGCTATATATTTTTAGACGGATAGATGGACGGGGAACTTTTATAAACCATTTACCATACGATAGAGATATTTTTGGCCCTTTTCCGAAGTATTAATAAAATCGTCCATTACAAAAAAAAAACAGTTATAAAAATAGGAGCAAAGCTATGTTAGATCTAACTTAGTAGATTTGTCTATTTATTTTATAAGATTCTCGAAATATATATAAATGCTCAATTTAAAACATAATTATTAATATTTGAAGCCGTTCTTGTAAAATTTAGAACCTATAAAAGTCAAATTCTAAATGTGCCTTTGCTAGTAAATAATGGAGTATAACTCAAATATCCGGCCGAAACAAAATATTAAACATTATAATACCATGTTTTGAGATTTAAACTCATTTACGAGGTGAATAGCGATAATACGCTAACTGATTTTGAAGAAAAAGAAGTTTGTATGAAAGTTCGGTGATTTGGCGGTTTGGCGGTTTGGTCATAAAAAATCAGTTGGCTTTCCCAGAACCCATGAGACTCTGCACCGGATTCCTGGCATTTTGGTCCCAATATGAATAGACTCATAAATTGTTTCCGCTTTTTCTTTTTCGTTATCCCAAAATAAAAACTAAAAACAATTTCTATATCCAAATTTTCCATCTATATAAGCTCAAGCATCTTTGCTTACCCCTTAAGCCTCTTCTCGTCTAGTCTCCCTACAAGTGTAAGTTTTTCCTTTGCACTTGTCAGCCATGGCTAAAACCATAATAACCACTCTCCTCTTTGCCCTCTTTTCGTCCTTATCCTATGCAATTGACATGTCCATCATAAATTACAAAAATAACCACTATGCTAGTAAATGGACATTGCGAAGTGATGAGGATCAGGTGAAGAATATATACGAACTGTGGCTGGCAGAGCATGGGAAAGCATATAATGCTCTGGGAGAGAAGGAAAAAAGATTTGAGATATTTAAGGATAATTTGAGGTTCATTGAGGAACATAGCAATTCTGGGAATCGTACGTACAAGGTGGGACTGAACCAGTTTGCTGATCTCACGAACGAGGAGTACAGGTCCATGTATTTGGGCACCAGAAGTGAAGCTAGGCGCCGCTTTGTTAAGTCCAAAAACCCAAGCCAACGTTATGCTTCTCGGCCCAACGAGCTGATGCCTCATTCTGTGGATTGGAGGAAGAGAGGCGCCGTTGCTCCTATAAAAAATCAAGGGAGTTGTGGTACGTCTTTTTTCTTAGTTTTGTAACATAGATTATAGTTCAATTCAATCAGTTCTGGCAATTAATTAGTGTCAATCTATTGCCCGATCGAGTGCCCATATTAGGATTATAGTGACAATGAAAGTTAGTTATTATTGTAGAACAACTTAGCTGATATATATTACAAAATAAAAGATCTATTCACTGATAGTGGACAAAATTTAAACTCATATCTTAAAAGTCTAAGGTATATACATCGATAATGTTAAAAGTACTTACACAATCAAGTTAACTGAAATAATTGCATGCAATTTTATTTATTAAGTATTGAGTGGTAGGCTGGTAGGCGGTAGCTTAGGTATTGTAAAATTATTTTATTGACTCTGTATGTAACCAAAATCTTTGACTGAATAATTATATGAAATAGGACATGTTGTAATCGTTAAATTATATTAAATCCTTAAATTATTATAAACACCAGTGGCCTTTTCCAGTTGCATGCTTTAAGTGTTCAAATTATCGAACCCATGGGAATGTAAACATTATTGGAGTTGGGGACATGATTAAAGGAAAAATAACATTGTATAATCGCTCTTAAAATAATAGCTGAAAAACATATATATATATATAAACTAGTCTTAGGGTACGCGCTTTGCGCGTGTATCCCATCTCACTAATATGTTTAAAATAATTATAGAAATATTATATTTGAGTTATAAAACAAAACTTTGCATAATTCAAATAAGAAAAGAATTTATATGATATATTTAATATTAAAATTTTATATATAGTTCAAATAAGTAAGGATTTAATGCACAAAATTTAATTAGTTAAGAACTTAAAAATATTACAAAAAACTTAAACGATGATTTTGGGAAATTGATGATATCGAGTATACAATTACTAAATATGAGTGCTATTTAT
Source organism: Nicotiana glauca (assembly GCA_026770625.1). NCBI lineage: Eukaryota > Viridiplantae > Streptophyta > Magnoliopsida > Solanales > Solanaceae > Nicotiana > Nicotiana glauca. The sequence goes on from MU760582.1 coordinate 70,157, forward strand.
AGTTCCATTTATTGTTCTTTTAAAGCTCAAAATTAAATGATGATGATTTTGGACTTCCATTTTTAGTTTCTTACGTTATTGGAGTTATACTATTCTTATTTATTTTGAAATTAATTAATAGAATATACTGATTTACATAAATTAAATGATAAGGATGTAATAATTATATCTTTGTTTCCTCTAATCTTGGATACTATATCGTTTTAACTTGATGCGTAGTAGTTAAGTTTAGTTTTATTA
>MDKF010061382.1:0-13600 GCA_026770625.1 Nicotiana glauca
TCCTTTAATTGGAAAAACTCCCTTCTGCCACGCCCTTCGCGGGGTGCGGTAGAGCCGAAAGGAGGTGTGACAGTATTTCGAATGAATTTTATCGTTATGTAATATGTATTTAATTAATCTTGTATCGCAATAATTTTACTTTTATTTTAATTATTAGTTAATCTATAATAATTGCTTACAAATTATATTATTTAAAATTTTATGTAATTTTTTTAATTATGGAAATTACAAATTAATAAAATAAAAGATGAAATTTGTTTAATGAAAATTAAAAAATGAAATTGAAATGAAAGATAATAATATAATATAGAAGAGAGAGAAGAATATAAAAAAGTTTGGGAAAAAAATGGGGAAATGGTTGGAGTAAGTTGTCCCCAAAATGGGGAAATTCCCATTTTGGGGACAAAAAATGGGGGCAAGGTTGGAGATGGCATAAGAATCCCCACAGACGGCGCCAAATTGTTTGAACAAAAAGTATTAAAACCTTTTGATTAAATCAATTAATGATAATGAAGGGGTAAATCTTAGTCAAACATAATCAACTTCAGATCTAAAAATGTATAGGGAGATAATCAATAAAAAGTAGGTAACATTCAAGATTTATTGATGTTAAAATTTCATCTTTGGTGAGAAGAGAGAAAAATCAGTTTACTTCCTTCACAAAAAGAAATTGTCAGAGAAAGAGTAGAGAGGAAAAGTCCAGCCCTTTTTCCCGAGAATTCCCCTTTTATATATAGTCTTGGATCTTTACTGTTCTTTGACCAACATATTCTCACGCAACGATTTTTTTCGTCGTTATTCGAGTACCGTTTTTACTTAACATACACTATCGATGATTGGACTGAGGTTGGTCGTGGTGCTTCTCGCTATTTCGCCACCTAGGCGAGGTCCCAACTTGATCGAACACTGTGGTTAGATTTTGACCTATACAACTGGTGGACAGTTTCATTTTCAAGATTTTGGCGGGTGGTTGATGATGATCAAAGTTTCAAATCAAGAGGAGTTGATTAATAGAATACTCCTTGAATTATACTCCAAACTAGGCGTCGTGTGGATTGGAAAAGATTTAGCGGGCGATTGGACATAAAATTGTAAAATTTTGGAACAAAAATTAAGTAAAAATAATATTTAAAAATTAGAGTTTTGTTATGAATACAATTTTGGGTTGTTTTGAATTTTTGTCAGTGATCTGAAGTGAAAAACTTTGGAAAAAAACTTTTTGGAGTTTTTAAATTTTTCAAAAATTATAAAATTCATCTTCAAGTGAAAATTAAAAAAATTTATGGCCTAACACTAATTTCGAAAAAAGTAAAAAAATAAATTAAAAAAATGAATAATATTTTATTGCCAAGCAGAAAAACCAAAAACTGTTAGGGAAAAAAAGTTATTTTAACCAGTGTTTTAAAAGGCGCGGGCGAAAGGCAAGGTGTTCTGCATATGCCTCAGCGGGGCGTAAGCCACATGGGTATTTAATTTTTAATATTTTATAAAATAATATAATTATAAAAAATGTTATTAAATAGGTAATACTGCATAAAATTTTAAAAAAATTATAGAGAAGTGATATATATATATATCCCATATTGTCTAATAAAATTATGTAGAAGTCCCAAATGAAGTGAAATTACATATAAATTTCAAATAATTATATATAAGTGAAATCTCATATTATCTAATGAAATTATAAATCCCAAATAAATAAGTAAAATTATATATAAATCTAATCAATACATATAAAAGCACGCATACGTATAATCCCATATTATATTCTGAAAGGAGCAAGAGAAGCACTGAGTTTAAAAAATTAATTACTTACATATTTACAAACTAACTGTGAAATATAAAAAGAGAGGAAAATAATGAGTTCAAAATAATAAAGTTTTTACATGGAGGAAGGAACAAACCTGTTGAATTTGACTTATGGAGAAGAATGGAGTTTTCTGTTGTAAAAAAAGTGATAAATCATTGTTCTTGGTAGAGGCAGACTAGCGAAAAGAATTAGGAAAGACTTCTAATTTAGGGCGTTTAGCAATATTAAAGAGTTTACTTTTGAATTTAATATTTTTAATTTCTTTTTAAAAGATGCCTCTTGGGCTTACGCCTCAATCGAAAAACTCGCCTCAACCAAAAAACTCGCCCGTGCGTACGCCTTGAACTTCTGCGCGTACGCCTTACAGGACTTTCGCCCCCCACCATCGGCCCGGGGCGTTTTTGATACGCCTCACCCTAAGGCTCGCCCCAGGAACGCCTTTTAAAATACTGATTTTAATAATAACTCCAATAGAGTTTTCTTGAAACTGAAAATAGATCTTGGTTGATTTTGAAGGGAAAAAAATATTTGTTCAAAAAGAATTTGAAAGCATATGTTTCAAAAAATATCGTGTGCGCTTTGCTTATCTAAGCTTGTGACGTTAATAAAGTAGTTTTATCTTTAGAAAAAGTATAATACTCTCTCCACTTATGCATAAAATGTTATCCAAAACTCCAAGCTGTTTATCTAGTGTGAGACTAAATCTTAAAGCCGAAATAAGTCTATAAATCAGCAAACCAAAACATGTCAGGATCAGCTGATATTCGCTGCAAAAGGATAAGAAGGAGTAGTTGATAGAGAAACTATAGATTATAGCCACGATTTCGCAAACCGAAATAAAAGAAATTATTGTCGTAGCAATTTTTGCTTTTCTGTATTGAACAGGGCGAAACTAACAGCTGTTTGGATGGTTGTTTCTGGTTGTATCGTATTTTATTATTATCTCAAAATAATATTTGTTTTGATTGTTTCATTAAAGTTGATTGTATTGTATTGTTAAATTCATTATTCCGGAACAATGAAAAATCTCCTTTTTTGTAACAACCGATTTAGTGTGGTGAGATTTTTCCTATTTTTCTTTCCAGTTATGCCCTAACATATTACTTCACAATTCTATTTTACCCTTTATTTTATTTTTTTCCTATTTTAACTCCAAATCCCCAACTTATAACCTACTTTGTTTTTTTCCAGACCAATGTTAAAGGTGTTTTGCTGCCTTCTGTTTTTATTTTTCTCCTCATTTGCTTGTAACACAAATCTAATTAGTTGTGCTCCTTTGTTTTACCTTTTTTTGTCTCGCTCCTTTGTTTTGCCTTCTTTCTATTTTGTTTTTTAAATTATTTTTATGCATAATTTTTGATTAATTTAATATTTAAACAAACGAGGGTATTTTAGTAAATTTATCAGTTACAGTACAGTACGATACAGTCAAACCAAACAACAAATATTATTTAACAGTAACAAACAATACAATCTATCCAAACATTGTATTCATAAAACGATACAGTACAATACAATACAATACATTATAAAACGATGGGGAACAATAATCCAAACAGAGTGTAAGATAAGATGGTACTCCCTCCGTCGCCCACCTTTAATTTTGTAATTTCTTTAAGAAAAAATAAATTATTATATATTTTATAATTTTACGCATAATAATGATAGCATTTCAAAAGACCTTAGGAAATAATTGAGGAAATAAGTAGTTAATAATATGATAAAGCAAGAAAAATATTGTCTTTCTGTTAATTTGTTAAAATTAACAAGTAAAAGTAAAAGTAAAAATATATTTTTAAAATAATAAACAAGTACGGTAACATAGCACACTAGATCCAAAAGGGATCTTCTATTCTTTTGCACTCGTCAACCATAATTGAGCTCATCTTTGTGTAGACATGCTTACTAATTTTAATGTCCTTACTCGTCAGGAGGTACTATGTCCTTGAAATGAGATTTGTAAAGTACTACTGAGTACCCGCTATAAAGAAAAAAGTGACATGATGATGTAAAACTTCATGACATGTATATAACTTTAATATTAACTACCTAACTATCTTGCGTGAAGATCATGCTAGAGTTGGTGTTACTGATGCCTTTGAGACAATTGATTCCTTAGGATCAATAGATTGTTTTTGCTCTCTAAACTTCTTATAAATATCACCTTTGTAGAATTCCCTTGTCTAATTGTCGAGTCCATTACTCAGATACACATATAAATCTCACGGGTTAGGGGTCTGGGGAAGGTAGTGTATAAGCAAATCTTATCCCTATTCCGATGGAGTAGAGAGACTATTTTTCGATAGACTTGTTTACCTCGAAAATACAAGTAACAATTAAACTTGATTTATGATTTTAAAGATATGTGATTTACTAATTAATAACCAAGAAATCTAACGTATAAATGAAAGAAATAAGTAAAATCAAACCAGTGTACAAGCCAGTCTCGACCTCGAGTTAAGATGGCCTCGAGGTAGGTCAAGAACAATAAAGTTAAAGGACAATTCTGGTGAGTAATGAGCAAGAATGTAAGAGAGTATATTCTTTTGTCAATGATTGATGATGGTTATAAATGATTAGGGTCTACTTTATATAATAGAGAAACTCTAAATAAGGTACACTTCTATTTACAGTAACGAATCTTATTGGGACATCTGTCTAACCGCATAGTACGGATTAGTACTAACTCGTACAAATCTATCTCGAAATTTACGCCATGATCTTGGGGATGTGGCAGGAATCTTGCTCATTCTGTTACAAACTCATAACTGCATTATCTTGGGATTAGTCACATTGGGCTCCGATGTTCCTTCAACACTTAGATCTTCGAACCTCGTGTTCTGCCCTCGGGATCGAACTCGATTCATAGTGAGCCTATTCCTTGACGTGAGCCTTATGTTCCTGATGTGACCCTTTGAGCCTAAAAAATTTGGGGCACATAATTTTACCGTATACAGATAGTCCCCGCGTTTCTTAGAGTAAAATGATAAGAAACGATTTGAACCTCGATTTTTTAGAGTCCCTGATGATGATGTCATTTCCGTGACATAGGCGCTCGAAGTGACTGAAATGTCTAGTCGGTTCGCTTCCCAAAAATATTAAATGCTTCTCCAGTGGTGGTCGGCCACTAGCGCCGTTGAACCGTCACCGCTCGCCTATAAATATAAGGTTTAAATTCAGAGAAAGCTTTACTTCAATCTTTAAACCATCTCTAAGATTTTTCTATATCTCCTTCTTTCCATCTTGTTTCTCTCATTTTCTGCTACTCCCATTTTTTTTAGTGTCAGTAAATACCAAACTCTGTCTATTTCTACTTCCTCTAACTCGAATCATGGCGAAAACCTCAAAGACAGTTCCCCAAAAGGAGAAAGTTATTCCCAGCCCCTACGTGATAAATAAAGACTTCAACATTGAAAATTCCCCGGCAATCCCAGGACGATGCGAACATGTATCTCGATATATTAGTTCGATAATGAAGAATCATCTCAAGGACATGAAGAAAGGTTGTGGTTAGGGGGACGAGGTCGTGGTACATATCCCCGACCTTGAGGAGAGCACTACTCATGTGGAGGGGTTCTTAAGTGTTTACATTTACCCCTTCACATTGGGTCCCCTTCATCCAGTAGTGATTGACTTTTGCAAAAGATATCAAGTTACTCTCGGCTAGATCCATCCCTCTTTATGGCGTATCTTGATTATGGTGTGCTACTTCTCTAGAAAGTCCGGGGGATTAGAATTTACCCTCAATCACCTCATTCAGCGGTATCGGCCTCAACTTTTTCGAGGGTTGATCAAGCTTCAACGTCGATCAAGAAAAGCCTTCTTTGCCAGTAACGATGAGGATAAGGACCGAGGTTGGATGAGCTGGTTTGTTCGAGTGAGGACCTCGGACGTCATTCCTAAGGGAAAAATGTCGATCACGGAAAAATGGAATCCCAATCGTAGTGAAGTCCCTTTACCAGTACCTTCTTATACTTCGTTCCTGCTTTTTGTAATGCCTTTACCTTTTTGCAGTTGTTTCTTGGATACCCCATGCGATCCTTGACCTTGAGGACTGAGTTCGAGATCTGGCTGCGACCTCCTCGTATGACGAGCGCAAATGGCGTGACTTATCAAAGGGAAAATGGGAGGCCAAACACCATAGTAAGTTCTTCTCCCAGATTTTTTGATGCTTTCCTTTTATTGGCTATGTTATCTCACTCATGCCTATTTATGAAGGTATTGGAGATATCTCCTAAATGAGGCCGGCCCCGCCCGGGAAAGAGACCGAGTCCTCAGTTCCCAAATAGGGTAATCCTTGCCTCCCTATCTTGCATGAGGCTAATCCTTGTCTCCCCACTTGTATGAGGCTAATACTTGCCTCCATATCTTGCATGAGTCTAATCCTTGCCTCCATATCTTGCATGAGGCTAATCCCTTCCTCCATATCTGCATGAGGCTAATCCTTGCCTCCTTACCTGCATGAGGCTAATCCTTGCCTCCATATCTTGCATGAGGCCAATCCTTGCCTCCCCACTTACATGAGGCTAATCTTTGCCTCCATATCTTGCATGAGGCTAATCCCTGCCTCCCCATATGCATGAGGCTAATACTTGCCTTCGATATCATGCATGAGGCTAATCCTTGCCTTCCCACTTGTGTGAGGCTAATCCTTTCCTCCCCCATCTTTGTGAGGCTAATACCTGCCTCCCCACATGCGTGAGGCTAATCCCTGCCTCTATACCTGCATGACGCTTATCATGGCCTCCATACCTGCATGAGGCTAATCCTTGCCTCAACACCTGCATGAGGCTAATCCTGGCCTCCGTACCTGCATGAGGCTAATCTTTTACCGACATGAGGCTAATCCTTTCCTCTACACCTGCATGAGGCTAATCCCTACCACTCTATTTGCATGAGGCTAATCCTTGCCTCCCCACTTACATGAGGTTGATACTTGCCTGTGTACCTGCATGAGGCTAATCCTTGCCTTCATACCTGCACGAGGCTAATCATTGCCTCTGTACCTGCATGAGGCTAATCCTTGCCTCCCTACCTGCATGAGGATAATCCTTGCCTCTCTATTTGCATGAGGTTAATCCTTTCCTCCCTATCTGCATGAGGCTAATCCTTGCCTCCCTATTTGCATGAGGCTAATCCTTGCCTCCCTACCTGCATGAGGTTAATCTTTGCCTCCCTATCTTGCATGAGGCTAATCTTTGCCTCCTTATTTTCATGAGGCTAATCCTTGCCTCCCTATCGTGCATGATGCTAATCCTTGCCTCCCTATTTGCATGAGGTTAATCCTTGACTCCATATTTGCATGAGGCTAATCCTTTCCTCCCTATCTGCATGAGGCTAATCCTGGCCTCCCTACCTGCATGAGACTAATCCTTGCCTCCCTACCTGCATGAGGCTAATCCTCGCCTCCATCCTACATGAGCCTAATCCTTGCCTCCACACGTGCATGAGGCTAATCTATGCCTCTTTATTTACATGAGGCTAATCCTTTCCTCCCCACTTGCATGATGCTAATCCTTGCCTCTGTACCTGCATGAGGCTAATCCTTGCCTCCATACCTGCATAAGGCTAATCCTTGCCTCCGTATCTGCATGAGGCTAATCATTGCCTCCCTATCTGCATGAGGCCAATACCTGCCTCCACACTTGCATGAGGCTAATTCCTGCCTCCACGTTTGCATGGGACTAAGCATTATCCCCCTTGCATAAATATTGCTCTATTCCGGTATTATCTATTTGCTTTCCTATCGGGCTAAATTCCGCCCTTCGTTTCATAAAACTAAGCCTTGTCTTGTTAACATCATATTATTGCACCTCATGGGCTGAAATATCGCCAATCTATCAAAAGGCGTCATAGTCTAACGGCATCCTCCTCATAGCTGGAAGACACCATAGCATGACCTGAGGATCTCTCAAATTTGCATATCATTATTCAAAGGCGTCATGGTTCGGAGGTAACATCTTCATGGCCCGAGAACATCATTTCATGGCCTATGAATCCCGCACTAAACAATTCATGGCCCAGGACATCATGGTCTGAGGACATCATCCTTAACCGTCCAAAGACAACTTTTATAGTCCAAAGGGAATCTGCATCATGTTTAAATTTTGGCACAAATACGGATTCGTAGCATCTCTTTATTCGTAGGTGATCAGCAGGAAACCGCTATCCTAGCAGGATCGACCTCACTCCAGTTCTTTCAACTATCTCAAACTTGACCATTCACCATAACCGCTCTTGCACCTCGTGTTCGTTCTTGCAATGACTTTATCAATATATTCCACTAATGAATCCAGAACTACACGTGGCCTGATTCCTGTAAAACCAGGGATATGTAGGCAACTCTAGACCGGAGCCCGGCCTCTATATTTCAAAATATCCCATTTGGTCCAAATTGGCCATCATTCCTTTACCCGAAAACTCTTTCATCCTTCTCGGGTAAAGAGGGGCAGCTGTTGATACACAATTTTTCCTCACATATTTTTTAAACATATATATACTTTCAAAATATTACATATGCAGTTATATGCATGCATAAGTATTTTTATAATTTTTCTATAGTTTTAAAAGCTCTAAATCAATTTATTTCTTCTTTTTTTTATTATATAAATATCCAATAATTATTCTTCATACTACTTTTATGATGATTTAACCATCTAAATTCATATTTTATGCCAACATAGTATTTAAATATTTTTAGTGATTTTTTTTAATTACATTTATATTTTTTAATCAAAATTGTACATCTTTGCAGTAATAGCCCTTACTAATGTATAATTACATTATTTATGCATAAAATGATCTTTTATATTTTTAAAAGTGTTAAATAACTATTTTAAACTATATTAGTGCACCAAGATATTTTTGATACTCATTTATTATTTTTATAAATTGTTTAGTTGTTAAAATTAGCTATTTAAAACCTGGCCCTAATTTTCTATTTTAATTCCGATCCAAATTTGACCTAATACCAAGCCCAATTTCAACCTAAACCTACCCAACTCAAACTTTAACACCCGATCCGGCCCCAATCTCATTCAATCTCGGTCGTTGATCATAGAGATCAACAACCACAATTAACCCTTTCATTTTTTAGTTCCAAAGGATCCCCAAACTCTCTCATTTCTTACGAACCGCCGCCCTGAAATCCATTTCCTCTCTCCAAAAGCTCTCAATCCCTAACCCTAATTTACTCACATCGCCGGTCATCTGCTGCCTTTCATGGTGTTTCCCCATCACCATCAGGCCTCTAATGGCCTCTCTTACGTTAGTATTGCCAGCTCTAAGGTCCTCGAGGGACCAGATCAGTCCACTTGCATCTATGGCCCTTTCTCGCCTATTTCAGGTTATTCCGGTTTGATTCCGAGTAAGATCTTCCTATATCTATGGGTTTCTAAGCTTGTTCCTTTACCTCTGTGTTGTTCTTCTCGAAACCCCAATTTCTTACTTTTGAACTTCTTAGATCTGTACAGATCTGAGATGGTTTGGACATATTTCGTACGAGTTTTACAAGAACCTTTTGATCTTTTACAATAACCGTCTGGTTTTTGAATGATTTTCACTTTTCTCTAAACTAAGGTTTTCGGAGATTTCCTTTCCAAAGCAGTTGATAATTTTTGAGTGTTTAATCTACTGCTTCCTATATGTTTTAATCGATTTCATTAGGTTTTCTCTAACCTTAACTTTTTTATACTAAAAGCCTAATTTTTTGATATTCTTTGTTTGGTTTCTGAGTACTTATGTACTGAGTTTGTTCTTGCCTTGGTTCTTGTGATTTTTCTTTAGCCATTTAGATGTCTCGTGACTTTCTTATCTTAATATGTTTCTTGGTTCAACTTTTCTATTGATTCTATATGTCTATGTTCATTCTGACTATTCATGGTAAGACTGTATTTTTCTCCTTAAATCAGGGTCGTTTGGAATTTTGATTTACCGACTTGCTTCGTTAAAACCTATGTGTTGAATCTGGACAATTCCTTTCTTACCTATTTTGAATTTTTCTGTGATATTTGTTCGCCTTTCACGTGATTTTATCTTTTAATTAAATCCTTGATTATTCTGAAGTTCTTATTTTGGTTTGATTTTAACTCTTTTCCTTAACAAAACCTCTGATTCTTACTGTTCTACTCGGCTTGATTGAACTTCTTGCCTTAATTAGTTTTCTCTTGCATTATTTATTATTTGCTAATTCTTTCCAATTATTTCCTTAACTGGACTCCTATCCATTCATCCCTAATTACCTACTCTATACCCGAGTCTTACTTGATTCCTTTCCTTAAATACCTATCATACTTTTACCGTTGATTGATTATCTCTTGATTAAGGGTAAGACCTACTGATTTTATGTGTGTGACTGATTTTGTGAATTTCCCTAATTGTTATATAATTGATACCTTACCTTATTTTGTTTAACTCTTGACTACTTTATATGTTTTTACCTATTCTCACCTCTTAACACGAACAATAGTTCAAAAACTACCACTTTTACACTCTAAAAAGGCTCTCTCTACTCTCATTGCTACTTATGATCTCTGTCATTCAAGCCGGCTGCAAGCCAAGGCTAGAAATTGCACAATACCTTTCTCACATCTTGTGTTTTCTTTAACTAGGTATGCCTCTGATTAAGTTTTATGAACCTAGACCTATATGTTTATTTACTGCATTAGTTCATATAGCTTGAGTCCATCTTTGCTTATGTTTATTGCTTACCCAATATGTCAAATACTGCCTATTCAAATATGTGATTAGCATTTTTCCCACTATGCTTGTTTGTTTGCTATATTGTTTAACATATCCACATATGTAACTAAGCATGTTTGATTGAATATTGTTTATTTAGCATGCTTTCACTTGTTAATACTTGCCTAAGTCCTTTCCTATTCTGCCTCACTCTTGCTAAGTTATTTAATCTCCCTAGAGTGACTCTAGTTATGGCTTAAATGACTTCACCATGTTGTTGTTGTGATCTTTGCTGCATGACCTGCATTCCATCTAACCTACTAGTTCTGTAGAACCCCTTTAAAACTCTATGTATTTTGTTGTTTGTGTGCTCCATTGAGGTGTACTCTCTGTGTTCCCAACCCTATTCCCTTATGTGAAAGTTGTTTGCCAAAGTACTCCCTAAAACTTTTGTTCCATGACTTGTATTCTAATTGCTAATTGTTTCTTTACACTTTCCTCAAACTGTTTTATCACTAAATCGGTACTGGTTTTCATAAACTCCTTTCACTCATAAGATCTTTCTTTATACTGTCTATTAAACTCTTTCAACCCATTGTGCACTTTCACTCACTCCTAGATTATTAAGTCCTACCCCTATGGTATGTGTGCTGCTTTGAGACCCTTGAGATCTCTCTGAACTCTGGCATATCAAAGCTAGCCATTTCACACTGCACATAAATCAGTTCATTTCGAATGGTCTGGGTGTGAGCATTAACCGGGATCATTAAGGTCCTTAGGGAACTCTAACAAACCTAGACATGAAATTGGCTATGGAACTTTGAGCACTTGAGGTTACTGAAGGCTTGGAAACTACTTTGGGCCTGCTTCAGGCTCCCTATAGATTAATGTATATTGTATTTTATGTAATTTATTCAATTCTTGGTCTATAATAATCAATTGTAAAGAAACAGTGGGGTGACTAGTAAAAATGGAGGGTAATTATATACTGTGGGTAAAGTTGGATAGATACCATTCCTATAGGGTCCATGTTGATTCAAATATGTTTGTTAGATAACATGCCTATAGGATCTGCTTTGGTTTAAACGAGTTTTGTTTGCTTTACTTTTACACAATTAGAAGTCATTCCTATAGGACCTAAATTAGCTTTAATAAAAATCATGCCTATAGGGTCTAAATCAACCGTAATAGAAATCATGCCTACATGGATTTCGCTTTGGTCAAACAAATTCTGCTTGTTTTGCCTTATGCTTTAATAGAAACCATGCCTATAGGATCTAAAATTAGTCTAACTTTAACTCACGCTTGTAAGTTCTGAATCAGATTAACTAACCTACTCGTTTCTTAATCAATATCACTAGAAAGCATGCCTATAGGACTCAAATTGCCATTTTAAAATTGCTTAATATTTTACTGCATCCCTGATCAGTAATTAGATACATGCTCATAGGACATTACTATTACACGCCTAGGCAAGCATGTAAGGCGACTAAAATTCTGCAAACCTATAAAATTATGCCTTGTTATTTGAGGCTGCTTGTATTCAACGGGTCTAAAATCAGTAGGCAAACTGAATAGGCCTTTCACACTTTAGTCCTAACTCAATACTGCATAGTCTCTGCTCACCTAGATATCCTGCAGTCCTAATGGTCTGGGTGAGCCTTTAATTGTTCTCTATTTAATGCAGTCCTAATTGTTTTTTTGATTGACGCCTAGATTTTTCTCCTTTGAGTACCTTAGGATGGTCTAGAACTACCTAAATTAGAGGTCCTAAATACCTCCAGGACCACAAGGAAGGGACGGGTAATGCACGCTTAGGATATCTTTCAAGGTTGCTAGAACACTTTACGCTATGACCAAGGGGACGAAATGGGTAGTAAGGATATGATGACTACGCGCTAATGCCACGTGTAGCCCCTCATTGAGGAGTGATTACCGGGCATTGTGTGGGTATGATCTTGTAGGCTAGCCAACCTAGGACCCCCTTTTCCAATTCCATATGTGTTTTAATAAACTTTTTTCTCTTTACATATACATGTGCAACTTTATCTCTTTCCTGAATCGTACTTGTGTTTAGAATATGAAAATACGCCCATTATTTGCAAATACATGGTGAAATTATTTACTTCTTCAAATGACTGATTCATATAAGTTCGGTCGGGACCCATCGTTGTGGACCGCAAGGGTGCCTAACACCTTCCCTCGAGGTTATTCGAGCCCTTACCCTAATCTCTGGTAATGCAAACCAGTTTCATGAGTAAATTAATCTAGGTGCCCTAACGCACTATAATTCGTTAGGTGGAGACTCTTCAAATACCCAATTCCCAAAAGGAAAAGAGTTGTTCCCCAATGAAATGTTGAAACCCAGATCGTTCTCAGCGAGGAGGAAAAAAGGGATGCGACAACATCTACACTGAAATTATACTCTGAAAATTGAGGTGCTTCTGCAGGGTCGGTATGTTTATCAAAACCATGTTTACTCATAAGTCCCCGAGGATTTTGTCCTCGGTTGTTTCTACTATCGTTCCGAGACATATGACTGATACTGTTCCCTATTTGATATCGGTTCCCTGTCTGTATCCCTTGGGGCCTTAACCGCCAATCTATTTGGATGAACTGAGCCCGAGGGGGCACCCAGCTGATCGTTCTCGACCCTAATCTTCGACTGATAACAATTATGTACATCTTCCCAAGTCACAGTAGGATACTCGACCAGATTTTCCTTCAACTGTCATGACGCGATCGAACTCCGCTTGTTCAATCCTTGTATAAAAGCTTGTACTGCCCAATCATTCGAGATCGGTGGTAATTTCATTCGCTCCATCTGAAATTGGGACACGAACTCCCTTAGCATCTTATCATTCCTATGTCTTATCTTAAAAACGTTCAATTTTCTTGTCGCAACCTTTATGGCCCCGACATTTACTTTTATGAAGGCATATGCTCACATAGCAAATAAACCGATAGAGTTCGGTGGCAAGTTGTGATACCAAATCATGGCTCCCTTTGACAAAGTTTCTCCAATTTTTTTAACAATACTTGTAAACACGTGATTTTTGACCCTCCCCGAGAATTTTCACATTTTTAGCATAAATATTTAATTTAGGCCTA
>MU760585.1:8397-24641 GCA_026770625.1 Nicotiana glauca
TAAGTCAACATCCGGTTGACTTTTCCAACTTAAGTCTTCTTAAAAGAGACTAAGTGTCTCATTTCCAACCAAACTCTATCCGAATTACTTCAAATTCACCAAACACATGTAATGAAATATATAGAAGCATAATACGGGAAAAATGAGGCAGAGATACATGAGATGACAGGTCGGGTCGTTACAACTCCCTCGAATGATCTTCTGTATAGGGTATCTTTCTAGTAAAGGAAGCGAGGTGCACGACGACGAACTTCAGTTCTTCTCCACGGATTTTCTAGAAGTATCCCATTGCACAAGTAGTCGATAATTGGTTGTTGCCATTCCTCTTTATCGACTTCAGAAATAGCGACAAGATGCTTGAGTTCATTTTCTTCACCTTCAACCTTACTTGGCGGCGGTACTACCCATTTTTGGCAGACAATAACTTGCGCTTGATCAGGCAGGGTTAGCGATAAAGCTAGGGCAGCTAAATCGTCCTCCTTCTTGTTTTCTTTCCTTGGCACATGCTGAATAGTCACATCACCAAGCCACCCCATTAATGTTTTAGGGTAATCATGATATGGGCGTAGTTTAGGCTTCTTGACCTCATAACTACCTAAAAGCTAATTGACCACTAACTGGGAGTTTCCAAAGACTTGTAATTGTAATTGCTTCATATCAACAGCCATTTCAAGCCCAAGTATTAATGCTTGGTACTCAGCAACATTGTTGGAACAAAGTTGTGTCAAGGTGAAGGAGTAGGGCAAGACTTCACCTTGGGAAGTGACAAATACTACGCCAGCACCAACTTCTCCACGATGCGCAGTACCATCAAAGTACATCTTCCATGGAGGTTGAACTTCAACAACCATTGCATACTCATTAGGTAGTTCGTCGGTTAGCTCCCAGTCATCAAGTATTGGATGATCTGCCAAGAAGTCTGCCAATGCTTGTCCTTTTATAGCCTTTTGAGGGATGTACAAAATCTCAAATTGTTAAAATTGGAGGTACTATCTCGCTAGTCGATCACTAAGGACAGGTTTTGACATCACGAACTTGATGGGATTTGCCTTAGAAACAAGGCGAACATTATGAGCTTGAAAGTAGTGGTTCAACTTTTGAATTGAGAAGACTAGCGCCAAACACAACTTTTCAATTGGCGAATAATTCAGCTCATTCGGTGTCATCATCTTGCTTAAGTAGTAAAAAGAGTTTTCTTTTCCTTCACTATTTTCTTGGGCCAACAGTGCTCCAACAGATCTTTCTTGTGCCATAATGTATAGTATAAATGGCTTTCCAGGTATAGGGGCTGCTAAAACTGGAGGCTTAATCAAGTAGGATTTAATGCTCTCAAAGGCACTACTGCATGCTTGGTCCCATTTGAAAGGGACACCTTTCTTTAGAAGGCGATTGAATGATTGACACCTCCCAACTAGGTCCGAGATGAATCTCCTAAGGTATGCTAATTTTCCTTGAAGACTTTTCAATTCATGGATATCTCGAGGCTCGGGCATTTTCAAAATGGCATCCACTTTGGCTTGATCAATTTCGATCCCTTGATGTCGGACAATGAAACCAAGAAACTTTCTAGAAGTAACTCCAAAGGCGCATTTCAATGGATTCATCCTAAGTTGGTACCTCCGGAGCAATTCAAATACCATCCTCAAGTCCTTCAAGTGGTCGCCCTTCTCTCTTTATTTTACCACCAAGTCATCAACATAGCATTCGACATTCTTGTGGAGAAGATCGTCGAAAATATTCTGCATAGCTCTTTGGTATGTAGCACCAGTGTTCTTCAAGTCAAAAGGCATTACCTTGTAGCAATAAATACCCTTTGGGGTACGGAATGCAGTAAGCTCTTCATCTTTTGGTGCCATGCGTATTTGGTTATAGCCCGACGAACCGTCTATGAAAGACATTGCCTTATAACCAGTAGTAGCATCGGTCATCAGCTCTGGAATAGGAAGCAGAAATTCATCTTTTGGACATGCATTGTTGAGATCTCTAAAGTTAACGCACACTCGAATCTAGCCATTTTTCTTCCATATAGGGACAATACTTGAAACCTATGTTGGGTATTTAACTTCACGAATAAAGCCAACTTTGATGAGTTTGTTAACTTCGGTTTTAATCAAGGGAACCAAGTCCGGCCTAAAGCGCTTTTGAGCTTGTTTAACAGGGCGAGCACCATTTTTGACTGCAAGGTGATGGACTGCTACTTTCGGGTCCAAGCCAGGCATCTCTTTGTAACTCCAAGTGAAGACATCCCTGAACTCCTTGAGTAACTCAATATAAGTGCTCTCTTCATCAACTTTTAGTAAAGCACTTATGTAGGTGGGTCTTGGTTCTTCATCAGTACCAAGGTTAACTTCTTTTAAGGCATCAACTGTCGTTTTCACTCCTTCTTCAAGTTCAGGTGGAGCATCCTCCGCATCTTCATCTTCTTGAAGGTCCCCATTTTTGAGGGCATGGTGAAATATCCTTCAATTCCGCATTATCCTCTATTGAAGATGGAAATGCCATTATAAACTTGTACAGTAACATGATACGAAGAACCCACACTTTCTTCATCCTCGTCACATTCCTTAGTGTAGACCACAGTATATGGCTTTACCTTCAGTACTTCTTCACATGAAACCACAAGTTTTGTTTGTCGCCTCATTATAGAAGGAACCAAACTTTGGAAATCCTTAGCGATCTCCTGAATTTTGGGTGAAACGGGTGTTCTTATGCCTTGAAAATTTCTCCGGAACTTGTTCCCCTTCTTTAATGGACCTAATCTTTCAAACACGGAGGACCTCACAGGCAATTTTCCAAGTCTATCAAAGACAGAAGGCCTATTAGAAGCTGGCGATTCATCTTTTACAGTGATATAATTGCGGCTCGCCCTTCTTATTGAGATGCGCACGGGTGATGGTTGCTTGTATCCCAAACCTTCACGTGGTTGCCTTGTTGCAGCTTCTGATGGGAGCTTCCCTAACTTTGACGGCTCATTGGGATTGTATCCATCTTTTGCAAATAGCTTGTAAGTGTTAGGATAAAAACCTTCATCTGTTCACTTTGTAGGGAGTGCCATATTCTGCCAATGATTTTGGGCTACAAATCCTGCAAGTGGTTTCGAGGACAACTTTATTGCCTTAATTCGTTTAACCGGAAGAGTTAACTCCTTTAGCATCTTGGTTTGGAGATTAGATGATTCGCCCTCGTCTTTCTTCCTTTTAGGGGCATACTGGAGCACATAACTTACTTTCTTGCCATAAGACGCAATACCCCCTATATGAGATTTATTCACGTTGGCGTGTATCTTCTCAATAACAGTTTTGGCTTTACCAATAGTCACCTCAGCTCTTTTAGTTATGGGCTCGTCGTTCTTGCTTTTCATGCCACCATCAGCTTTTATCTCCTTCACAATGCGGTTCTTTAAATAGAACTTTGCATCGGTGAAGTGTGACTCAGCCTCGGTGAATGGCTTATCATTAGCAATTATCTTCTTCTCGACTTCACCCTCATAGTATTTCAAACATTGATGGTAGGTAGATGGAACCACTTTGTTCTCATGTATCCAAGGACTTCCAAGCAAGACGTTGTATGAAGTCTTTGCATCGATCACATGTAGCCATGCACTTGATCCCATATCTTCAATGGTGATTTCTAGCCTGATCGCGCCTATGGCTCTTTGCCCCCCTTGGTTGAATCTTTGGATCGTCACACGACTTTCTGAGAGTTCGTTAATGGGAATACCAAGTTCTTTCACAGTGCGAATCGACAAAATGTTCACCGAGGATCCTCTATCAACCAAAATTCGATTTAACTTTTCATCACGCATATAGCCAATCAGGTACAATGGGCGATTATGAAGAGTGTCACCTAGCAGAAGATCGTCATTTATGAATGTGACTTTTTCCTCACAAGCATTAACTTCTTGAGGAGTGGACTCGATGAGCTTTTCCAAAGATGGTGCCAACGATAGGACATCGCTCTTCTCTTTCCCTTTATTAGCATTACAACAAGAGGCCTCAATACCCTCATAGGAAATCTTCGTGCAAAACCAACTTAGTAAGAACTCATCCAAGGTCACTGGATGTCGTGGCTTTTGAGGATGGTTCACCTCCACTTTTGCTTTCTTCAAATATTTAACTGGATTCCGTCTCTGTGGTCTTTTCACCATCATTTTCCTTGATAGTTGTTCTATTGATTCTTTTCGTGGGCTCCTTTTGTGGTGCCTACGACGAGTCACCAATGTCCAACCTTCATTATTATCAGGATGATTGACTTCTGCTTTGTCGCTCTCCAGTAATTCATCATTTTTACCTTCTTTAAAACCATATAATTCGTCCGGACTAAATGAGCCAAAGGTGATATAGACTTGGTTTGTGCTTGCTTTCTCATCTTCAAGCACGATCTTCTTTTCGCGTGTCCTTGAAGACAAAGAACTTCTCCAGCGGGTGGCTTACAAGTCGGTGATATTTGAAGTAATTTGGGTCATTTGTTTTCCTAGCTTCATTTGGTCGCTTCATCTCCGGAAGCTCAATGAGATTTAACTCAAGGAGTTATTCGAAAATGGCTGGCACATCAGAATCCAGAAATGGGTACTTTTTCTCCTGCATTTCTTTTAGAGTCAACTTTCCACTTGGCTTATCTTGAAAAAAGGTGGATTTCATACTTTTCATCTTGCTCACCTTCGTCATGAACTTTGCAAGTGACGTGTTGACATTCATAGCTTCTTTGTTTTCAAACTTGGGTACGAACTTGCCCCACTTCCTAACTTCTTGCTTGTCATTCCCTTTGCAAGATTCATAGATGGGCAGCCTTTCATTTCCAGCGGAGGCCATGCTCAATTCCATGTCATGGGCACGAGTTGCAAGTTCTTCAAATATGCCAGGCTTGATACCTTGCAAGATGTAGCGCAATCCCTAATGCATGCCTTGAATGCACATCTCTATGCCTCAAGTTTCACTAAGCTTGTCTTTGCAACTGAGGCTTGCATTCCTCCAACGATTGATAAAGTCGATAACTGGTTTCCCCTTTCGTTGACGAGTGTTTGTAAGTTCTATCATACTCACAGTACGTATCGTACTATAAAAGTGATTGAGGAACTCTTGCTCCAGTTGATCCTAGCTATCGATAGATCCAACCTCGAGGTCTGTGTACCAGTCAAAAGCATTTCCTTTTAACAAGAGGACAAACTGCTTGATAAGGTAATCTCCATAAGTCCCAGCATTGTTGCACGTCTCCACAAAGTGCGCAACATGTTGCTTGGGGTTACCTTTACCATCAAACTGTTGAAACCTTGGAGGTTGATAGCCAGTAGACATCTTCAACATATCGACCCTTGCACTGCACGACTTTGCATATGTAAGGGAAGATTTGGCAGTAACTTCATATTTGTTCTTAATGGTTCCTTCAATGAACTCCTTTAGTTGATCGATTGGAATCATTCCTTGAGATGAAAGATGGATAGCCTTAGTGGATGCTGCTTGTCTTGGGGGAGAGTCACTCTCTAGAACTTCTAAGAGCCTGCCAGGTGCATGGGTGGATTCTTCTTCCATCAAGATTCCCACCCCTTCTGTTAGCTTGTCAATTCTAACCTCTTGATTTTGCATCCATTTGGTCAGGCCAGTGATCGCTTCTGTCAAGTTTGCCAACTACTCCTCCACGGATGAATATTTGTCAACATGGCTTGCATGATTGTTGTGGACGACGGAGAGTAGCATGGGTTTTCACACAGATTGATCCTTGATCGGCTCACGCTATGTGGTGTAAGTGGGGAGGATCCACCACTTGAAGCATCATCATCTTCCTTCATAGCAGAGTGCTTTGATCCAGAGAGGTCAAGCAAAGTAAGAGTTTTCTTGATCTTTTCAGCAACATCGCTTCCTCCTTCAGATGCGTTTTTGAAAGATCTTGCTCCTTTTGAGGATGAAGATCCGGAAACAGGGTTGACGCGGACGACACTTGGGGTGCTTGTCGTACTAAAGAGCTTGCTTTGCTCCTCGTAACTGGTCCGAAGCTTCCAAAGGTAACATCGAGGATGCTTTCCACATCAACATAAAACCTGGAGTTAGCAGCCTTGGTGGAAGTTGAACCGGAGTTGATTTTCTTTGAAGTTATTTTAGCGTTCTTGGAATTTGATTGTTGGAGAGAAGAGATGAGAGGCAAAGATAGTCCCACTGAGCGTGCCAAAATTTGTAACAACGAAAATTTTGTTCCTGAAAATAATAATTAAGACAAGAAATATAGCGACAAATAAAAGTATTTGTATTTCAATAATTTACGCGGGTTACAATCTTTGAACAATCTTAAGTTTAAAAGATGTAATCCTCTGATTCTTCTCCTCACGACCGCCAATTCGAGAGCTTTGCTTGTTCTTGAATTGATGGACCACATGTTGTTTGGGATTTGACCACGAATGCGGAGCTAGGATTTGATTACAAATGTGGAGGATGGAAAACTTGCGGCTCACCCCTTGGAGACGACGACTTCTTGCTATGCGGAAGATTTGCGAATCACCACTATGGAAGAGAGCTTCAATATGTATCCTTTTCTTGTTCCTTTGGCCTTATGGAGACCCCCTATTTATAACTGTAGGGGAGGAAAATTGTGATAAACACATATCTTTTTCCTCCAATTTCATTGGCCAACTTGAGTCATCAAACCTATCACTAAAGCTATGTGATAAGCTTGCACATAATTGGTTGAACCATGTCATTTGATTATTTGGCGACATTTGATTGGTCCTTACATTTGACTTGGCATGCTACATCGCTTATGCGCGTAGCATGATTTTAGTGGCTCTTGATTTGACTTGGCATGCCATGTCATTTGATACGTGGCATGAATTTTGGGCTTATCATTTGAAGTCTGTCAAGATGAACTAGCCCAATTAACTCGGGCTCTTAATTAAATCATATACGCAAATTGGATTTAAATAATAAATTCAATTATTCTAGCCCGTGATCATTATTTGGGCTGACACGTTTTTGAATTTATCATGTGGTCCAAATAACTTAATGGACTTAAACTCAAATAGAATTCAATCGTTTACACTATTAGAGATTGCAAAACAACATAAACAACTATTCCATATATAAAACCAAAACCAAACAAAACAATAAAAGAAAAGTAGAAGAGAACATCCAAATATTAAAAGTGTACCACTTTTTGTTAGTGCTCCATGTGAAAAAATCATCTCAAGTCTAAGTCCAAAGATAGTGTACTATTCTTTTTCCGACCAGATTGCGTGTACCGATACGGACGAAATAACTCTATCCACCCATTACTTTTTGTTTCCAATGGGATTTGAACCTCATCATAGCTCACCAACTTCATTAAACCACTAGGTGTTATTTTTGCCTTTTTCTCTTATATGTTCCACTTGTAGAGTCTTTTTCTTCTTTGTCCAGAACTTTTGCAATTATAATATACGATTCTACCAAAGAAGGCACGTAGTAGTAACAGTATAGACGAAGATGCAGATTACCACATTTATAATTCTTCTTATTGGCCTGCTTTTTAAGGAAACAACACAAATTTCAGCAATAAGAATATGGTCATCATCAGCAATATTATCTTCATCAAAGCCTGGCTGCCGAGAAAGATGCGGCAACTTAACCATTCCTTATCCATTTGGAATAGGAAAAGGGTGTTACTTCAATGAACAATTCGAAGTGAGGTGCAATAACAACACTGCTTTTAGTCGTGGTCTTGATAGTTCTGTGAAACACATATCCATGGATACCATCACGATTGTTATTCCTTTCAGTCCTTACCCCTACAACAAATCATCTGGAAAGAACATTTACGGTGATGAATACACCAAGGGAAAATTCATCGACGAGTATTTCAGTCCTTCCATCAAGAATAACTTAGTAGCCATTGGGTGTGATATTTATGCTTATATCAAAGATTTAGACAACAATAGTAGACGTCAAGACGATATTGTAAGTGGATGTGCTTCTTTTTGCGATAGTGGTGGAGCTGAAGGTAAGTAAACGGTTTGCACGAATTTCTTTCGTCAGAAAATTATACAAGTAGGTTAAAATTATACTTTTTTGGGTATATGTATTACAAATTGTTGAATTTCCTTAACATAATGATATTTTCTAAGGTAGTGGCAAAAGTGGTTCAAAAAGTGTTTTTACGTCACAGGTTCATCTTCAGCTTCATCAACTTATTGCACTGGGAATAACGGTTGTTGTAAGTCTGCTATTTCAAGAATTCCAATAAATCTCTTTGCCTCCATACAAACAATGAACACGGAGAGAAAATCATGGACATCTAGCAATTGCACCTATTTGTTAATTGTGGAGAAAGGCATTTCTGAATCTGAATTCACTCAATTACTTGGTAAGTGCAATGAAGATGATTATTATAACGTCAGGCAGGCGCTGAACTGGGTAATTGGCAATGTTAGTTGCGACAAAGCCACCAGAACGCCAAAATATGCATGCGGAAAGAACACTAGGTGCGTTGATGACACTACAAAACCTACTGAGGGATATCGATGCAATTGCTCTCCTGGTTATCATGGCAACCCTTACCTCCCTAATGGATGCCAAGGTACTACTTCCCGTGTCCATCTTTTTCTGGATATATTACCCATCCATTTTAATTTATAAAATGATATAGAGGGAATTATAATGTCAGAATATTTTTCTCCACCGGTGTATTTTAGCTTGTTTTAACAGGTAACATGCTTATTTTTGAGGTAACTTATCTCACTCTTTATGGATAATTACTGTAGTAGTTAACTTTTAGGTGACCTAAAAGTGTAAAATGTTATACACTGTGTTAGTGTATAGAAGTTCAACTCTTTCTTCTTTCACTAATTGGAAGAAACATAAAACTACTATCAAGGCTTGTAGCCCAGTGGTACCAGTGAGAATTTATCACATAATAGCTGAGGGTTGAATTCCCACATCATCTTACCTTCTTCCCCTTCCTAATCCCTTAGTGTAAAGACAAGCATAAAATTAGACCATTGATCAAGCATGTTGATAACGAGATCAAAGAACTTTGAGCCATTCATATATTGTGTTTGTATCTGTTTCTTACTTTCTTTGATTTAATGTTAATTCCACAGACATCAACGAGTGTGCAAGTGAAGAAGGGAAATATTCATGTCCCAATAACACTCTCTG
Organism: Nicotiana glauca; assembly: GCA_026770625.1. NCBI lineage: Eukaryota > Viridiplantae > Streptophyta > Magnoliopsida > Solanales > Solanaceae > Nicotiana > Nicotiana glauca. The sequence continues at coordinate 17,517 of MU760585.1, forward strand.
TATTAATACTCCTGGCGGTTTCATTTGTAAGCCAAGTAATGGGAAACGCGTGCTGACTATACAACTCTCCTTAGGTATCGTATAACTCTCCTCTTTGTCCTTTTTTTTTTGGTTCTCCTTTTTTCTATTGTTAAGTAAATTATACTTTCCATAACTTTTTATTTGAGACTCATTACTCCTTGAACTATCTGATAGATTCATTATCCTTTTCGTGTTTTAAAAAAGACTAAGAAGCTCAGTTATCTTAATCTAAGTTTTAAAATTACAAAAGGTCCTGGAAAATAGGAGGAGAACCAGTTCAGGGTGTTAGAGAAATAGACTTAAGTTTTTTTTGTATGAAATTGGTTTTCTCATAAGCAGGTGTTGTAGCAGCAGTTACTTTTGTAATATTGATAGCAGTTTGTCTTTGGCTACGCAAAAGGCTTCAGAAGAGGGAAGAAAAGAAAGCTAAACAAAAGTTTTTCAAGAGGAACGGTGGATTGCTTTTGCGACAACGTATTCCCTTTAGAGAAGAAAGTAGTGGTGGCTATTTGTTAAAGCTCTTTTTAAAAGAGGAGTTAGAGAAAGCAACAGACAATTTCAGTGAAAGTCGAATTCTTGGAAAAGGAGGGGCTGGTACTGTCTACAAAGGAATGTTATCAGATGGAAGCATTATTGCTGTGAAGAAGTCCAATAAAATGGATCAAGATCAAATTGAACAGTTTATAAATGAGATACTTATTCTCTCCCAGATAAATCACAGACACATTGTCAAGGTACTGCTTTAAGAATTAAACTAGGCTCCTGCTACAAATTATGGAAGAAGAGAATAACATTATGCAAAGGATAAAAAATTTGTAAGGCACAAGGAGGCTGGAAAATGGAGAGATAAACGTAAAACACACTAATAATATTGGAAATACTCCACTCTAACAAAACAACACACTAGACTTGATATATATATATATATATATATAGCTAATACTACAACAGCTTTTAAACACCTATTTACATAAACTTTAATTGCTGAACACTGTAAAATTACACAATAGACCAAACTTTAAACACGTAGGATAACTCAAAAGACAAATGAACCCAGCATCTAATCACACTTTTACTGTTCCATTTTACGTGGCATTATTTTCTTATCAGTTTGTTCGAAAAGGAATGACATCTTTCTATATTTGAAAATCTAAGTTAAAGTTCTCATTTTACATTAATAGCATGCCTTTATAACTACGTAAATCTCATGGCATGTTTAAGACAGTAGATTCCAAAAGTCTTTCTTTTGTTATTAAACTGTGTCCAAACAAAATACACCACATAAATTAAAAAGGAAAGAGTAATATTTTAATTTACTATTTTTGACAGGTACTTGGCTGTTGTTTAGAAACTGAAGTTCCTTTATTGGTTTATGAATACATCTCTAATGGAACCTTGTCATCCCATATTCATGGAAACCTCAGTCACAATTCTGATCCTACTGTCTCAAAACCATCAACAATAATACTCTCGTGGGACCATCGCTTGCGAATTGCTGCGGAAGTAGCAGGGGCCCTTTCTTACATGCACTCATGTGCTTCTACTCCTATTCTTCACAGAGATATCAAATCAAGCAACATATTATTAGACGATACTTTTAGAGCAGTGGTTTCTGATTTTGGACTTTCGAGATTATTGTCCGTTGATAAGACTCATTTAACAACACTAGTAGGGGGTACATTTGGTTACATGGATCCACAATATTTTCGATCCGGTCAACTTAATGACAAATGTGATGTCTATGCATTTGGTGTAGTTCTTGCAGAGCTTCTGACAAGCCAAAGAGTTGTCTCTTCAAACATAATAGAAGATCCAGGTTTGGTCAAACGCTTTACATTATTATTCAAACAAAATCTCATTTTTGAGATTTTAGACACTGAAATTACAAAAGACCTTGAGGATGAAAAAGTGATTCTTGCTGTGGCTAAGCTTGCCAAGAGATGCTTAAATTTTAATGCACGAAGAAGGCCATGCATGAATGAAGTGGCAGCTGAGCTTGATCAACTAAGAAAAAGGGGGCAAAATTTACCTGATGATGAGTGTTTTCAAGATAACATTTCTCCGAGAAGTGAAAGTTCATATAGTTGTAAATCTGATTGTACAGAAGAAGATAATCAGAACTCAATGTCTCGATGATTAACTGAACTATGTTTGTAATGAAAGTTTGTAATTTCTATAACTGCAAGTTTTATTTCATGTAATGTTGGAATAATTGCATTGATGAATATTTATCAAGATACCTTTGGGCTGGGGTTCAAGACCACATCGGCGGATGTGCGACGGGCCAAGAAGATGAAGAAAAGGGCATGGGTCCTTCCCAAGCCAATCCCACACCTGTCCCGGTCGTTTTTCAGGCCGAGTATCCAAAAACAATTGCTGTCCAAGGTTACAGGGTCACTAATTGGTATAAATGGAGATTTCGATGAAGGTTTTAAAAGATTATTCGCCGGAGTCAACATGGTAGAAGCTGGGGAAGGATTGTGCAGTTTGTGGGGTCTAAGGCCAAGATCAACAATTGGATGGCTATTCCTCTTCCCATGCACAGGGAGTCTTGGTAGTAGGCTTTGATTTCCCTTAATGTTTAGCTGGATTATTCCAAGGTTGTAATCCAGTTTTCTTTTATTTTTTGTATTCGGCAAAAATGTGAAACCTTGTTATCTTGTACTTCAATCAATGAAAGTTTCTTCTTTACTCTTTATATTATTTTAATTTTGTTTTCTTATTTTTATTTTTTGAACAGTTCTCTTTATACTGGTTCTAATGACATGGCATGCACGATGGATCTTCAACCTAGTCTAAAAAATCAATATGATTCCGAACTGGTAGTGCAAGAGGTAGAATATGATGATGAGTCGGAATACGATGAGGATGAAGCCTTCGAGGAAGTTAACAGAGAATTAAGCCAATTTGAAGAGAAACCCAAGCCCAACTTAAATGACACGGAAGCCATCAATCTGGGGGATGCGGATGACATTCGGGAAACTAAAATAAGCGTCCACATTGAACCAAACATCAGGGAAAAATTAATCAAAGCACTTATTGAATTCAAAGATGTTTTTGCATGGTCCTATGACTACATGCGGGGTTTGAGCACCGATTTAGTGGTTCACAAATTGCCCACTGACCCATCATGCCCTCCCGTCAAGCAGAAATTGAGAAAGTTCAAAACCGACATGAGTGTGAAGATTGAGGAAGAAGTAACCAAACAGCTGAATGCAAAGGTCATTCGGGTTACTCGATATCCTAGTTGGTTGGCTAATGTGGTGCCGATACCGAAGAAAGATGGGAAGATCAGGGTGTGTGTTGATTATCGCAATCTGAATAGGGCGAGCCCAAAGGATAACTTTCCATTACCCAACATCCATATTTTGATCGACAATTGTGCGGGACATGAGATCGGGTCTTTCGTGGATTGCTGTGCTGGGTATCATCAGATTCTGATGGATGAGGAAGATGCAGAAAAGACGGCTTTCATTACACCGTGGGGAACTTATTGCTACCGGTTAATGCCATTTGGTCTAAAGAATGCTGGGGCAACGTACATGAGGGCAATGACTATTGTGTTTCATGATATGATACACAAAGAGATTGAGGTATACATGGATGATGTGATTATAAAATCCATTGATCAGGCAAACCACATAGGAGACCTAAGGATCTTTTTCTAAATACTTCGAAGGTACGACATTAAGCTCAACCCTGCTAAATGTGCATTTGGTGTTCCATATGGAAAGCCGTTGGGATTCATAGTCAGTCGGCGAGGCATTGAGTTAGACTCGTCAGAAATCAAATCCATTCAGGAGTTGCCACCTCCAAAGAACATAACCGAAGTAATGAGTTTGTTGGGAAGGTTGAATTATATCAGCAGGTTTATCGCTCAAATCACCGCAACTTGTGAACCTATTTTTCGGTTACTGAAGAAAGATGCTGCAATAGAATGGATGGAAGAGTGTCAGGAGGTGTTCGACCAGATTAAAGGGTATTTATCGAATCCACCTGTGTTGGTTCCACCCGAGTCAGGAAGACCATTGATACTCTATCTAACGGTCCTGGAGAATTCATTTGGTTGCGTACTGGGGCAACACGACATCACAGGAAGAAAGGAGTAGGCCATCTACTATCTCAGCAAGAAGTTTACGGTTTATGAGGTTAAGTACAATCAATTTGAGAAGAGATGTTGTGCCCTAACTTGGGTGGCATAGAAGTTGAAGCATTATTTGACATCTTATACTACTTACCTCGTATCTCGTCTGGACCCATTGAAGTATATTTTCCAGAAGCCTATGCCCACAGGGATATTGGCGAAGTGGCAGATTTTGTTTACGAAATTCGACATTGTTTACGTGACTTAAACTGCGATGAAAGCACAGGCGTTGGCGGATCACTTGGTCGAGAATTCGGTCGATGAAGAATATGATCCATTGAGGACGTATTTTCCTGATGAAGAAGCGATGCATGTCGACGAGCTGGAGTTGACTAAAGAACCAGGATGGAAGCTTTTCTTTGATGGAGCTGCAAATGCGAAGGAGTTGGAATGGCAGCGGTACTTGTTTACGAAACAGGGCATCATTATCCTGTTATGGCTCAACTACGGTTCTACTGTACCAACAACATAGCGGAGTATGAGGCATGCATTTTGGGCGTACGGTTAGCTACGGACATGGATGTCCAGGATATTTTGGTCTTGGGAGACTCGGACCTCCTGATTCAAGGTGAATGAGAAACACGGGACTTGAAGCTCAGACCATATCGACAATGTTTGCACGATCTGAGTAAGCAATTTCGATCAGTGGGGTTCAGGCACATCCCAAGAGTTCATAATGAGGTTGCCGATGCTTTGCCCACCTTAGCATCGAGGTTGCACCATCCGGATAAAATTTATGTTGATCCGTTGCACATTCAGGTTCATGATCAACATGCTTATTGCAACATGATAGAGGAAGAACTAGGTGGCGAACCATGGTTCTATGATGTCAAGGAGTACCTCAGGATGGGGATATACCTGGAGCATGCCATAGGAGATCAAAAGAGAGCCATTTGGCGGTTGGCAAATGGATTTTTCCTTAGTGGAGGAGTGTTGTACAAAAGAACATCAGACTTGGGATTACTGAGATGCATAGATGCTAGTCAAGCCACGATAGTTATGACAAAGGTGCATTCTGGAGTTTGTGGGCCACATATGAGTGGATATGTACTGGTAAAGACGATTCTTCGAGCAGGGTATTATTGGCTCAATATGGAGCGAGATTGTATTAGTTTTGTGCGTAAATGCCATCAATGCCATATACACGGAGATTTGATTCATTCTCCGCCAACAGAATTACACACAATGTCAGCACCATGGCCTTTTGTCGCATGGGAGATGGATGTCATTGGACCTATTGAGCCAGCAGCTTCCAACGGTCATAGGTTCATTCTGGTGAAATTGATTATTTCACCAAGTGTGTTGAAGCTAAAACATTCAAGTTGGTAACCAAGAAAGCCGTGGTGGATTTTGTTCATTCCCATATCATCTGTAGATTTGGGATCCCAAAGGTGATCATCACGGATAATGGTGCTAATCTTAACTGCAGTTTGATGAAAGAAATATTTCAACAGTTCAAGATTACACACCGTAACTCTACCTCGTATCGTCCTAAGGCGAATGGAGCAGTTGAGGCAGCCAACAAGAACATAAAGAAGATATTGAGGAAGATGGTAGAAGGGTCCAGACAATGGCATGAAAAGTTACCATTTGCATTGTGGGGTTATTGCACTACTGTTCGTACTTCAGTAGGTGCAACTCCTTATTTGTTGGTAGATGGGACCGAAGTAGTGATACCGGCAGAGGTTGAAATTCCTCTCTTTGGATTGTCGCTGAGGCCGAGATTGATGATGATGAATGGGTCAAAGCCCGATTGGAGCATTTGAGCTTGATTGATGAAAAGAGATTGGCAGCAGTATGTCATGGCCAACTATACCAAAAGAGGATGGCAAGAGCATACAATAAGAAGGTACGTCCCAAGAAATTCGAAGTGGGGTAACAAGTGTTGAAACGGATCCTTCCACATCAGGCCGAAGCAAAGGGCAAGTTCGCCCCGAATTGGCAAAGACCGTTTATTGTGACCAGAGTGTTGTCCAATGGCGCTTTATGTGTGACAGATATTGAAGGAAGATGTATCGACATGGCTATCAATTCTGATGCAGTCAAGAGATATTAGGTATGATTTCTTTTGGTTAATTATTTATGTTTGTTTGTACTTGGCATTGTATTGGAGAATGAAATGACGGAAGCAATTTTTCTACTATCCAAACACTTTTAACCCCTGCTTCCCCTTTTGAGCCTTATTTATTCTTTCATACCCCTCTTTTGGAATCGGTAATGAAATAATAACAAAAAAAGAGAAAAGAAAATGATAACAAAAAAAAACACAAAAGAAAGTAACAAGAAAACCAAAGGAATTGTGAACTACGTTCGACCTGATTCCTCAAAGAGGATACGTAGGCGCCTCGCGGCTCGGTCATAGTGTAATAAAAGTCAAAAGATCCCCAAGCAAGAAAACTGGGGCAGAAGTTATGTTTTTAAATTTCGGAAAAGAAATTTGATTCCAAGAGCTGTAATATTTTACCCATCAAAATTGTTTTAAAACTCGTGATACCCTTTTCTTTTAAGCCATATACCAAGAATTCCAATCACCAACTGATGTCCAAAAAGACCTCCCGATCAGTATCCGAGAAGTACCAAGTCAGGCGAATGGAAGTTGGGAATAACACTCTGATCCCCAGCAGAAAGAGGATCACAAGTTGAAGAGAATTGATAGCCAAAGAATCCCCCAGCGGAGAGAGTCTTATCGGTAACACTCCAATCCCCAGCCGAAATAGAATGAGAGAGTCTTATCGGTGAAAACCTTCACAGGCATCATAAGGTGACGGAAGTTGAGAGAAATAAAATGAGAGAGTCTTATCGGTGAAAACCTTCACAAGCACCATAAGGCGACATAAGTGGAGAGAAATAAAATGAGAGAGTCTTATCGGTGAAAAACTTCATAGGCACCATAAGGTGACGGAATTTGAGAGAAATAAAATGAGAGAGTCTTATTAGTGAAAACCCCTCGAAGGGCACTA
>MU760585.1:35692-46156 GCA_026770625.1 Nicotiana glauca
ATGCAAATGTTCAGTCAAATCTTTTAAAAAAACGCTTCACACGGAGTATTCCAACGAGCAAAAAATTTCTCGTATCCGCTCACTTTATCTTTGCACGAAAACTCTTTGTGTTTTCGGGCAAAAAGGGGCAGCTGTGAGCACGTGATTTTTGCTTCACAAGAATTACTCCAAAAGAAATCAAGATAAAATAGTTTTTTCTTTGTACACAATGTTTTGAGAGTTTTTCGTAGCATGTTGTTAATTATCTGTATTTGTTTGTGCATGTTTATTTTTATTTTTATTAAAGAAAAATAAAAAAAAAATATGTTTCATGCACATTTAGGATGTAATTTTGCAATTAGGAATTAATTGAACCATAATTGGTTTTTTTTTTTTTTAAAAGAATGAAAATCACAAAAATATGTATTTTTGTATATTTAGCATTTAATGTCCAAATTGCGTGATTTTATTTGTGATTAGTATTTAATTTCGTGTGATAATTATCTTTAAGGGTTAATCAATATTTTCTAAGGTAATTTTGGGTTTTTTATTACAAATTAATTTAGAATTTTGGTAATTAGGAATTAAAAAAGAAAAATAAAAGAAAAGAAGGAAATGAAAATAGAGGCAAAAACTCGGTTTGGGCCAATTTTAAATTAATACCAGGCCTAATCCCTCCCTTTACCCGGTCCAATTGACCAGCCCATCTCAGAGACGGACCAAACGACGTCGTATGTTCTCATTTAATCTGAGTCGCTGATCTCTTTAAATCGAACGGTTCATTCCGCCTCCAACATCAGCGATACGGCGTCGTTTCAAACCATTCAATCCTGACCATTCGTGTAATTCAATCGAACAGTCACCAACCTTCCCTACCGTCCGACCCATTTTGCCCCGGGTCTACCCAGTCCCCCATCTAAACTCTAATGATACCGTATCCCTTACGTAAGTTCATACGGGCGGTTGATCTTAAATGATCTAACGGCCAGGATTAAATTTCCCCTTAGTATATATTCCTAATCCTTCACCTCGCCCTCAAACCAAACCCACCCCTCCCCCCCCTGCCCGTTCAGTCGTCTCTTTCAGAGAGACCAAACAACCATGAAACCCTAGCCGCCACCCTACCCTTCCACCCGAAACCCGGTGGCGACGATGCCGCCGACCACGAAATTAACACCCCTAAGCCTTTTAACCACCCTCAACCCAAATCCCTAACCAGTTTATTTCGAATCATCCCCTAGGGTCTCGAACCTTCGATTGAAGTTTTGAGCAAAACCATAAAGCTTACCCAATTGCCCCTAAAGTCATACCAGTACACCTCTTGACCTCCCTCATTCCTAAAACACCCTTAGTTTGGCTCGAATCATGCTAGAACTATTCGAATCCCAAATCGAACAAACAGAAACCTAGAAGGACCAAAACTGAGCCTGTCTAAGATTAGAAAATTGGGGGTTCTAATCGACTTTAGTCGAGTGTTCTCTACTGAGAACACTCGATTAAATTCTATTTTTATCTCAAAGGGTTCAAGTCGAAGGTCAACTGAACGGAGTACATTTGGTTTCTTATTTTCTGAGGTATTCGTTCTATTTTCCCTTTTTATTTTCCATTTTTTATTGTTGTTTACCTGTTTAGTTTTCGTTTTAATTCGTTTTTGTTCAGTATTTTCCCTCCTTCTCCATCAGACCTTTTTATTTGGTCCAGTTTCTTCATTGTTTCTGTTGTTATCGATTGTCATATGTTATAACTGCTGATTAATCGATTAAATCAGTTTCTTCGATTAAGCCGTTCATGTTTATAGTTCAGTTTCTTTTCAAGTGCTTGTCTGGTTATTGTGTATTATTGTTTTCCCTCTTGTATATTAGAAGATTTGGCTTTGATCGTTGGCCTTCTTAGATTGCTTTTTGATTAGGTTCCAGTTTCTTTTATTCAGTTTCAGCTCATATTTTGATTTCTAAAGTTCGATTCGTGATCCAGTGTCTGTTCTTTTGCTTGGATGTCACGACTCATTGTGTGATTTTATTCTCACTAAATCCCTGTTAATTGATAATTGCCACTAGTTTGTTTAGTTTGGTCTGTTAGTAATTAATTCAAGTTTTAACATAGGATTGGTTTCAATTAAGTATTGATGGATTACTGATGAACAAGCTAGGATTCTAGTTATAGCTGATGAGGTAGGAGGGTAAATCACATGGGTTTTCAGGGGTATTTTGGTGTTTTAAAAGGCTTGAAATGTATTAGTGTTAGTGGTCTGACAGTGAAGGTACTTAATTAACCATTAAACTAATACTTTGTCTAGTAATAGTGGGATGGGAATTAGGATAGTATGGGAGGTCTAATGGAATTGAATACTATAATAGGCCCATAATCTTAGAATCAATTAATAAAAGGAGACATGTAATAGTGGGGAACAAATAACTTTAAAAGGATAAAAAAAAAAGCATATAGGAGTGGGGTGTTAGAAGGGATGGGTAGCATTTTTTTGATTAGTTTAAGGGTTTGAGAGCTGGTTTCATGGTGGACAAAGGGTCTGTTGGGTATTAATACAGGGGTCTGGGCAGACTAAAAGGGGTTGGCTTTTGAAATCATTTTTAGAGAAAAAAAAAACTTGAAAGAGTATAAAAAATTTTAGAAAGAAAAAGGAATCAGTTCTTTTAGGTTCTGCTTCTGTTCTTCTTTCAGACCTAAGAGAGTCAGGAGAGTTTTAAAAGAAAGGGGTACTGTTCCATTGGTTCTTTTCAGATAAAAGTTGAAGTACTAGGCACTGATTCCTACCCCTTGTGTTATTGTTGGTTTGCAAACTGAGTCTGGGCTGCTGGTCGAATGTTATTTTTGGATTAAAATTTGGTTTCGTTTGATATTTGGTTGCATTTGATTTATATTGGAGTCAGTTAATTGGTGTTGCATCTCTGTGGCATCTACTTTGGGGTGTTTGTGTTGCTGTTTGGTATTGCTGGGAATTTTAACTGGTTTCTTGAGTTGCTGCTGGTTGTCTGTTGCTGATTTTTTGTGTGACTGCTGCTGACTGTTCTTCCTTCTTCTATTCTGTTTTTCAATCCAGGTACATATTTTTGAACCTCAATATCATGTAAAGTTGGCAGAAATGAAAAATGAAAAATGGAAGCCCAACTTCATGGAAGTTTCAGTAGTTATTGTATTTGCCTTATAATTGATGGTAATGGTTTAAACCATAATTAGGATTGTTTGTTTAAGTGATTGAATGTATAATGGGCTGTATAGATTATATCTTTCAGATTCGTTCCAGTAGTTATAAAATAGGTTCAAATGGTTTTATGTATCAATCTGTTATTCAGTAGTTTGTTATGAAATAGTGAGTTGTGTGAGTGATTAATGTTTGTTCGAAATAATCCGAAAATAGTGTTCAACCTGTTCGTATATAGTGTTAAACGAAGCCATATGATCAAGTTGTTCTATTCGAATCATGTTTCCAGTTTTATTGTCACCTTTAGTAGTAGTATAGTAATTCACCAGCAGACTAAGAAATGAGTAAGCCTAAGCTTTAGGAGTTAGAATCAAATTCGATTAAATTATGTATCAAACTTCTTTCCTTGGATTTTAGTGAAATAATTAGGTTCAATGAGGTCTTAAATTTTCTGCATAACAGTTTAAATGGAAAAATCAGTATCAGTTTTATTTGTAATAAAAAATCTGCTTGATAACTTCGGGCCTCCAGGCATCTGTTTAATGCCCTATTTGAGTTTAATTGTTGAATAAGAATACATAGTCTAACAATATAAGTTTGGGCTTCGAGTTAGGTAGCAAGTTCAAATTAAGAGGGTCCCCCCTTTTTGTTTGAATTCAGACTTGAACTCGAGGCCCGAATTTATGAACATGTAATTAATTAGGACTTTTTTTTATCTTTAGAGACAAAAAAAAAGAAATCATAGCCGCTTTAGGATATCCTTAAATAAAATAAATGAGACGAGCCTCGCCAAATAAAACACACAAACTACGGGGCCCTCAATAAATGGTTGTATTAAAGTACTCAGATTTTGGGATGGGCCTTTTAGCGAATTTCACAGCCTTCCCCAAAGATAATAACGTTCTAGTCACTTTAGGTGCGCTTTTAATATATTATTCTCTTAAACTCGAGTGCACATTTATGTGAACCAAATCTGAATCTCAACGGAGTTGAAATATGTCAATAAATGCGGATACATTGATGTGACGTGGTTCGGGATGTGTTTTCACGATGTTGCAATTCTTATAAAAATAACAAAAATTTGCACATATGTTCAACATATAAACAGATAATTTAAGCCAAATATAACAGTTGAGCGACCGTGCTAGAATCACGGAGCTCGAGAATGCCTAACACCTTCTCCCAGGTTAACAGAATTCCTTATCCGAATTTCGGATTCGTAGACTGTAACATGGAGTCAATTTTTTCCTCGATTCGGGATTCAAACTGGTGACTTGGGACACCATAAATCTCTCAAGTGGCGACTCCAACTCTTAATAATAAATCCCGTTTTGATTGTCCTTTAATTGGAAAAACTCCCGTCATTACACCCTTCACGGGGTATAGTAGTGAAAAAGGAGGTGTGATAGCTCTGGCGACTCCACTGGGGAATAAAAAACCAAGAACCACTGGTTCAGGGTTAGAAATACGAGCTTAGAATAATTGTTGTATTTGGCTTTATTTATTATCTGATTTTATTACATGATTGGTATCAAATGTGCAAAATGATGTTTTACCGCTTTGATATTATTTGAACTTTATCTATAAATTGTGCTGAAACCCCTCTCTTCTCTCTCCTGAGGAGTGCATGCTGGTCGTGACTTCTTTCTATTAGTGTCATATCTCCAAAAATAGAACGAGGATTCGGAGGAATTGCAAAATCGGATGGCCTTTTGGTTACCGGTACACAGCTCCCATCCTCGGCTCGAGTTGTCCGCTCGGGTAAGTCGGGTCTAGAACAATAAACCCAGGTTAAAACTTAGAATAACTTGACTTCATGTCGGATCCCTAGTAGGAATGCTTATTTGCATCATGCTGCATTTGTATTAGGGGACTCAGCACAGGGGTTGGGTCCGTCTGGGACAGGTAACTTGAAATGAAAAAGACCATACTGCTGCATCCTGTTTGTTTTACGCATTTTATTTACTTCGGACATGCATGCTGACCGGCTGTGAACATCGGGAAAATTTGAAAAAATAATAATAGCAGTGTAGAGAGATAATTACCTATTCTTGGAAAAAAAATCAAGGTCCAAATAGCATCGAAACTCTGCCGAAATTTTGAAAAAAAAAGGGAATTATTTTTTAGTTTGATTTATTTGAAAAACAAAAGAAAAGAATCTTGTTTTTCAAAATTAGTTAGTTTCTTTGCCTGGGTGTGAGATACGTAGGCAACCCTCGTCGGGTCCAACTTCCTATTTTGCGAAAATAGCCAAAAAATATCAAATTTTAATTTTGCATAAATGAGTCGGGCGATGCCGTTTTGTCAAAAATAGCTGAATGTTCCTGAAAGGGACGTCAAAAGGCTGACTTTGCATAAACGGCCACCTTTGATCATTTTTAGATTTTTGGCCGATTGGCCCACACAACCTTAAAATCTTCGCCCTCGAGGCGCTGAAAGGCCGTGTTTGCAATATTGGGTTTTCTATTTTTTGAAAAACAAGAAAAAGAGTCATAAATAAGTTGGGTGATGCCGTTTTGTTGAAAATAGACGAATGTTCCCGAAAGGGACGCCGGATGGCTGACTTTGCATAAATATCCACTTGTGGGTCATTTTTTACATTTTGGCCGATTGACCCATACAACCTTAAAATCTCCGTCCCCGAAGTGTTGAAAGGTCATTTTTGCAAAACCAGGTCTTTTGTTTTGATTTGAAAAACAAGAAAAAAAAATTGTTAGTGGGCAAGTGAATGCTGTTGTAATTTTTGGTCAAAATAAGTCGAGCCAACTTCGGCAGTATATTGAATCGTTATGCCGAGATAGCCTTAGAGTATCTTTCAGTTGTCGAAAGGCTATTTTCGTAAAAGAACAGAAAAGTTTGTAAAAGTATCATAAAATAGATCCTCCCCGGCCTCAAAATTCATGAGAAATTGGGAAGGGGCCACGTTTGCAAAAATAGCCATTTGGTTGAAATCGACAAACAGGGAAAGGAAGTTGGCCGTTTGTTTTTGAGTTTGTAATTCTTTTGATTAGAATGTGTGGGTTATTTGATTTTCAAGTTTGTACGTCATCATTAAACCTTTGAAACCCAGTTTGTTTTATTATGAAAATTGAAAATTCCAAAAAATGTTTCATTGTTGTTTACCTTTCATTTGCCCGAACTACGCACGGTCTGATTCATGCGAGGTCATGATACGTAGGCAATCTCCCTAAGATTCGATCACAACCAAAAAAAATGAAAAAATGGAAAAAAAAAAGAAAAGGAAAAAAGGGGAGAAAATAAGAAATGAATAAAAGGAAATTCGGGAAGCACTAAAAAGGGGAAAATAAAATAAGCCGGGATGACGCATGCGGTCAGAGCAAAGACATGTTAGAAATGGTTAAATTGCCTAGGAACATTGCATCCCAACGTGCAATTGCAATATGTGTTGAAACTCTAACGCTAACAAAGTTTGTTGTTTTCCAGAAGTTTCAGACAATTAGCTTGTTAGAACATACTGGCAGATTACCATTACTGAACAAGATCTAAAGGGCCCATACCGAAAAGCATTTCTAACTCGGAGAAAAGTGTTGAGGAGGAAAAGACGGAAAATCAAATGCTGAAGGAGGAAGTAGATAAGTTGAGACAAGAGATGAAAGAAATGCACCTAGCCTGAGCTAGGGTACAAAAAGTGCCAGTCCCTCCCAGCACTCCTACTCTCCCACTGATACCCATGCCGGAATACCCTCCCCCTGGCATGTCGACCAACTTCCCAATTCACCAATACCATCAAGGGAAAAATGCCTACGATCCCCAAGCTCCACTACCCAATCAAAACCCTCCTCCACCAATTATTCCTGTTTTCGTGGCAACCCCACTAGCCACACTACAAAGATCATCCAGTGAGCCGTTGTTTCAAGCTCACGATAACCAATACTATCCCCCTGAACCTACCTTCAAAGCACTCGAGACACATATTTATAATCCTCATCTTGAGATTCCGGAGGAAGCTGAGAGGCCGGCTAAGAGTTCGGAGCAGGCTGAAGAGCTTCGCAAAGTGAAAAGCCTGGAGCAGTCCTTCAGGAATATGCATAGGTTAGGCGGCCAAGTCAGTGTGGCCTACAAAGATCTGTGTCCTTTCCTCGATGTTTAATAGCCGGAGGGTTTCAAGATGCCAAAGTTTGATCTGTACGAGGGGCACGGTGATCCAATGGCACATCTGCGAGGTTTTTGCAGTAAGATGAGAGGGGCCGGGGGAAAAGATGAGCTGCTGATAGCTTATTTTGGTCAAAGTTTAAGCGGAACTGTGCTGGAATGGTACACGAGGCAGAATCCTAGCAGGTGGTATACCTGGGATGATCTAGCACAAGCATTTGTAGGTCACTTCCAGTATAACCTTGAGATCATCCCTGACCATCTCACATTGTTGAAACTTGAGAAAAAACCTGGAGAGAGCTTCAGGGAGTTCGGGTTCTGTTGGACGGAGCAGGCGGCAAGAGTCGACCCTCCTATGAGGGATGGTGAAATGGTAGATTATTTCTTACAGACTTTGGAGCCAACGTACTTTGGTCACCTGGTGACATTAGTTGGAAAATCTTTCAATGAGGTCGTAAAGATGGGCGGCATGATTGAAGAAGGACTCAAGTCCAACAAGATAATGAGTTATTCGGCGATCAAGGCCACAACTCAGGCTATCCAGAGCGGCACGGGAGGTGTGCTCGGGAAGAAGAAGAGAGAAGAGGTCGCAATAGTCAAAGCAGGTACCTGGTCCAGATCCAGAGGTCCTTCCCCCTACTACCAACCCAGACCCCACCACCCAAATTACCCGTACACTCCATATAGCCCTCCACAACCCTACTACCCAGAGTCATATTTTTCCGTCCATCACGCCAAACATATACCCAACCTCCAGCCCATCCACAATGGCATGCGCCGACTCCCCAAAATACATATCCACCTCCACAAAACACATATCCACCCCCGAGGGCCTACAGAAACCCACCAGGGTCAGGATTCCATGAGAATCAAGGTTTCAAGAATGAGAGGGTGCAAAGTCAGATAACATTTACTCCGCTGGGAGAAACCTATACTACTCTTTTCCACAAATTGAGGCAGTTAGGCCTGTTGAATCCCATTGAGCCCAAATTGCCAAATCCCCTTCGCAAAAATTTGGACCATTCAGTGAGCTGTGAATATTGTTCGAGAGCCCCCGGACATGATACTGAGAAATGCTGGAAGTTGAAGACTGCAGTGCAGGACCTTATTGATACAAACAGGATCGAGGTTCAGGATCTAGAAGCACCAAACATCAACCAGAATCCGTTGCCAACACACCATGAGACCCACACGATCGAACTAATGCACAAGGGAGGGGAGTCTAATAAACCCTCACAAATAGTAATGATGGTCTGGGCCAGTGAAACCAGTCCCAAGAAAAAACCAACCACGGAGAAGGCAGTGGTACAGTTGGAAAGTGTAGACACCAAGCCAGTTGTGGTAATGGGAAATGGTCGTCTATTGCTGCGAAGAAATCAGAGCCAGTCAAGCTGGTGATGCAGGAGGTATCAAGCACTCCTGTGTTAATCGTGAAAAGGGTCCACACAGAACCGGTTGTTATCAATTTAGTATTGCAGTTGCCAATAATCAGTAAAAATGCCGTACCGTGGAGCTACAATCAAATAATAATGATGTATAAGGGGAAGGGGTTATGGAAGAAGTGTGTAAAACCCAAGGTCTAACTCGTTCAGGAAGGTGTTTTGCTCCCGCAGTGTTAAGACGAACCAATCGAGTAGTAACAAAGAAGCCAGTTACCGAGGAAGAGGCGGAAGAATTCTTAAAGAAGATGAAGGCGCAGGATTACTCCATTATGGAGCATTTGAGGAAGACCCTAGCACATATCTCGTTGCTAACATTATTGATCCATTCAGACGAGCACCACCGGGCGTTGATGAGAATTCTGAACGAAGCACATGTGCCGGATAAGATCTCTGTGAACCATCTGGATAAAATAGCAAACAAGATTTTTGAGGCGAACCGAGTGACATTTTTCGACGATGAGTTGCCCTGGAGGGTACAGAGCATAATAGAGCTCTCTATTTGACCGTGAAGTGCGAAGACTCGGTAGTCACTCGAGTATTAATTGATAATGGGTCTAGTGCCAATATTTGTCCATTGTCCACCTCGAACAAGCTAAAGGTTAATAATGATCGAATTCACAAGAACAATATTTGCGTTCGAGGATTTGATGGTGGTGGTACAGACACAGTGGGTGACATCATACTTGAATTGACGATTGATACGGTCGAGTTCACCATGGAGTTTCAAGTATTAAACGTCGCTGTGACGTATAATCTTCTGTTGGGGTGACAATGGATTCACGCTAGCAAAGCAGTGCCTTCTATACTACATCAGATGGTCAAGTTTGAGTGGGATAGACAAGAGATCGTAGTGCATGAGGAAGACAATACATGCACCGTAAGTGATGCCATCATACCCTTCATAGAGACTGACAACGACATAGGGCCGTAGGTCTACCATGTTGGTGATACGGTTTCAGTGGACAAAGTTCTTGAGGGTGGAAGCATCCCACTCCCCAGAATAGCGGCTGCAACTGTCATGGTAGCCTCGGAGATGCTGAAGAACGGGGTTGTGCCAGGCAAAGGTTTGGGTGTTGATCTTCATGGTATTGTTCAACCGGTTTCTTTGCCCAAAAATTTGGATACCTTTGGGCTGGGGTTCAAGACCACATCGGCGGATGTGCGACGGGCCAAGAAGATGAAGAAAAGGGCATGGGTCCTTCCCAAGACAATCCCACACCTGTCCCGGTCGTTTTTCAGGCCGAGTATCAAAAAACAATTGTTGTCCAAGGTTACAGGGTCACTAATTGGTATAAATGGAGATTTCAATGAAGGTTTTAAAAGATTATTCGCCGAAGTCAACATGGTAGAAGTTGGGGAAGGATTGTGCAGTTTGTGGGGTCTAAGGCCAAGATCAACAATTGGATGGCTATTCCTCTTCCCATGCACAGGGAGTCTTGGTAGTAGGCTTTGATTTTCCTTAATGTTTAGCTGGATTATTCCAAGGTTGTAATCCAATTTTCTTTTATTTTTTGTATTCGGCAAAAGTGTGAAACCTTGTTATCATGTACTTCAATCAATGAAAGTTTCTTCTTTACTCTTTATATTATTTTAATTTTGTTTTCTTATTTTTATTTTTTGAACAGTTCTCTTTATACTAGTTCTAATGACATGGCATGCACGATGGATCTTCAACCTAGTCTAAAAAATCAATCTGATTCCGAACTGGTAGTGCAAGAGGTAGAATATGATGATGAGTCGGAATACGATGAGGATGAAGCCTTCGAGGAA